>JAWZSL010000142.1:0-99020 GCA_034769285.1 Lutjanus argentimaculatus
CATTTCACCAGACCTTTGAGAGTGGTTCGCCTAATTACATAAACAACTCTAATGTTAACATCGAGAGGTACTGGGGCGGTGGCGTTGAATGTATAGGTAGCTAGGTTAACCCATAAAACAGTAAAAGAAAAAACACTCACCCTGGCGAAAACCTAACAGCAGTCATTGTGGAGCACTTTGGTACCGAGGTCCTGGACCTGACCGCTGACAAAAAAGTTGTATGCCTCCATGCTTTTGTATGCTTTCATTTGTTGTTTTGTGTAGAAAGAGGTCTGGAGAACAAGGTAGGTGCTAATATCTACTGCCTCGATAGCCGGCAAATCTTTCATATCAGTATGTAATATGATTAAGACCTTTTGTGGTTAAGCACACCTTTTATAATAAATCGAGTGTCAACTTCAGAAGTGTATGCTTCTTTTTCAGAAAGCTATTCCTGTTCCACAGTGTTAAACACAAACATGGCAGACTCAATCCATAATGAACAATAATAGCTCAAACTGGTGAACACTGGATTATTTATTACTCAGTCTTGGCAACCAAATACTCCAGTTACAAGACTCTTCAGTTGTGGAGAGTACAGTAGATATTAACGTATTGCACCTATTCAAAATGCAGCAGTTTATAGGAACAATACAGAACACCCAGGTGTATCCTGAGACATCTTCCTGAAAGGTAACAAGCTGCAGGTGTCAGTTCCTTCTCAACGCAAACTTACTACCTAAAAGATTTGCTGTGCTGTAGGGCATGGCTAAACGGGCTCCTAACAAATGAACAAATGAACAGACAATAACAAACCCTTTAAAACACGGGAATAATCACCCTCTTACGGCGTGTTCCCACCAAACGCGATGAATGCGATGTAATCGCGGGTCAAATGAAATCGCGTCGTGCTACACGCTCCAGTTTTGACGCTGGTCCAATATGCCCAAAAACGCCTCATCGCCGCATCGTGTCGCGCGACGAGCCCGCCCAAACAACAACATTTCTTCCACCATTTCATTCTCTCGTCGACCATGGCTGAGATAACCACCATCGCTGCACTGTATCTGCTCTGGAGAAGTTCCCAGCTTCGTCTGCGGGCTAGGCACCGACGTCGGTTCTGGGTGCATGCTACCCTACGGAGGCGGCATGAGCTCGGCGAGTTCCACCGTCTCCTGCAGGAGCTCCGCCTGGACGACGGCCGGTTCCAGTGGTACTTCAGGCTGACTGTTGCCCAATTTGAAGACCTGCTAGCCAGGGTTGGTGCCAGGATTTCCCGCCTGGATACCAACTACCGGCGCTCCATTCCAGCTGCGGAGCGCCTTTCCATCTGTCTCCGGTGAGTTTCAGTTTATCGGTTTGTCAAATTTAATCAATCAATATTCACTGTAGTTAGCAAGACTCTGACCGGTACAGGACCTGGAGGTTTAGCTGCTGCTCTGCCCAGAACTGGTGCTTCATAGCCGGCCATAACCTCGTTACCCAGTGGTAAACAATCGCTAAAAAAAAAGAAAAAAAGATCTATGTGTGTGAAAGAGCCGGGATTGATATGTGTGTGTGTGTGTGTGCGCCCCAACTTTGATTATGGGCAATATATAATCAGTGGTGGAAAGAGTACTGAAAATCTGTACTCAAGTACAAGTACTGTTACATTGAGAAAATATTACTTAATTACAAGTAAAAGTATTGGTGTTAGAAAAATACTTAAGTAAAAGCAAAAAGTATTCGTCAAAAAAACTACTCAGAGTATTAGTTACTTTTAACGGATGATGTCATCATCACCAATAGTTAAAATGCTAACAATCAATTAATCATTAATAACTGACAAGATACAAAACACGTGTTTTTCCCTCATTTTGATTGGTTGTTTTTTTTTTTTGTTTGTTTATTTCTCATTTTAAGTTTTTATTTCCTTTACTTTCCTAATTACTGCCACGATTATTGATTATGTTATATACTTAATTATATACTTAATATATAATATACTTATTATCCATGAGTACATTTTTAACTGGTTAAATTCTTAACGCAAAATCAATTGAAGATCAATCACTGACATCCTGTTTTTGTTTTGTTTAGTCTTTCATCCATATATCCTGGTTTCCATTGGTCAGTTTGTGATCAGATCACCTTATTGGCTACAAAAATGCAGATAAAAGGTTTGGATATTAATTAGGGCCCGAGCACGTCCGTGCGAGGACCCTATTGAAACTGAAAGAATTATTATTTTAGGGCCTGAGCACCGTCCGGTGCGAGGACCCTATTGAAACTGAAAGAATTATTCTTATTATTATATTTTTTTTAATCCTAAGATCGCATTTTTGGCGGCCTGAACATGCTCAAAAACTCACCAAATTTTGCACACTCGTCACGTCTGGTGAAAAATTCAATATTTTATGGTCATTATAAATGGGCGTGGCAAAATGGCTCAGAGATGGCGGCGAATTTTGATGTCTCTGCCATGAAAAACGAAATTGCTATAACTTTACCATAAATGGTCCGATCTGCACCAAACTTCACATGCTTGATAATAGTCCCGCCTTGAACAAGACTATATGAAAATATTCTATAAATGTCATAGCGCCCGCTACTGGCAACAGGAAATGACATGTTTTACAGTTTGAGGTGCTGCTCTGAGCATGTTGACCATATCTGACTCAAATTTGGTCAGTGAGGCCTTAAGACCTTGGTAATGCTATATTGTGAAGATCATGACGTATCGTCAAACGGCGTTGCACCGAGAGCGCGGCGAAGTCGATGTTTCGCCAAAACGCAGGAAAGTGGCCTTAACTTCAGTGTCCTCGCTCATATCTGCCTGAACCTTCACATATGTGTTAATGGTCCAGGTCTGAACATGCGATATGAGTTTCAATCGTGGGCGTGGCCAAATGGCTTGGCCACGCCCTTTAAACATCAGCCCCTGCGGCACATTTCACCGACATGCACGAAAATTGGTACACATATGTATGACACCCAGACGCACAAAAAAGCCTCTTGGACGCATTGGCCAAACCCAACAGGAAGTCAGCCATTTGGAATTTTGTGGCCATTTTTGGTGTTTTCCATGTGTTGTATTTTAACGAACTCCTCCTACAGGATTAATCAGAACAGCTTCAAAATCACTGGCTATCATCAAGACTAGTGTGTGATCAAAAGTTATTAAAAGATTTTTCCCTTGTTACACGGTTTGGCTGTGAGGTGGCAGCGAAGTTTGATGTCTCGCCGTGAAACACGAAAGTGCTATAAGTTTAGCATAAATGATCCGATCTGCATCAAACTTCATATGATTCATAATAGTCCTGCTCTGAACACATCTAAATAAAGAAAATCTGTGCTTGTCATAGCGCCCCTGCTGGCAACAGGAAATGACATGTTTTAGACTTTGAGGTGCTGCTCCGAGGACGTTCACCATATCCAACTCAATTCTGGTCAGACAGGTCCTCAGAACTAGGTTATGCTGTATTGTGAAGATCATGATGTATCATCAAATGGCGTTGCCCTGAGAGCATGGCGAAGGTCGACGTATCGCCAAACCACAGAAGTGGCCTTAACTTCAGTGTACTCTGTCAAATCTGCCTGAAACTTCACATGTTTGTTAATGGTCCAGGCCTGACCATTGATATGCGTTTCGTAAGTGGGCGTGGCCAAATGACCGGTTTCACTAACATGCATAAAAATCAGTACACACATGTATCACACCCAGACACACAAAAAAGTCTCTTGGACCTATAGGCTAAACCCAACAGGAAGTCAGTCATTTTGAAATTCGTGGTCATTTTTGTCATTTTCTAGGCATTGTATTTTAACAAACTCCTCCTACAGAAATAATCCTATTGACTTCAAAATTGGTGTGTACCATCTCGACTAGTGTGTGATAAAAAAGTTATTAAAAGATTTGGTCAGCATTGAACAGTGTGGCCGTGGCATGGCGTCGAGTTTGATGTCTCGCCATGAAACACAAAATTGTTATAACTTTAGTGTAAATGATCTGATATGCACCAAAAATTCACATTTAATAATAGTCAATCCCTGAACACATCTGAACACATCTATCTAACAACCAGGAGAAAGAGTCATAGCGCCATCTACTGACAACAGGAAACAATATGTTTTAGACTTTGACATGGCCCTCCTAGCAGGTGTACCATGTCCAACTCAAATCAAAAAGGCCTTAAAGCGATATTCCACCCAAAAATGAAAATTCACTCAATATCTACTCACCCCTATGCTGATGTGATGATGGGTGAAGATCTTCAGCTCACAAAACAATCCGGGGGTTTCAGCAGAAAACGGGGTTGCAGCCAAATCCAGTACAATGGCAGTGAATGGTGACCACAGATAAAATGTAAAAAAAAGAACACAGACAAACACAAAATGTCTACATCCTGCTCGTGTGGTGTAATCCAAGTGTCTGTGAGCCGCGGCATTCAAATTTAACCACAAAAGACGCCATTTACACCATGTTTTGAGCCGGAATGTCAACTGTAGCCTCTCAGACTCGAGCCAGATGCACAAGAGATCTCACGATATTTTTAAATGTGCATCCATTAAGAGATATACGAAGTCTTGCAAGATCGATGTCATGTTTACATGCTACCCGGGAGGCTACAGTTGACATTTTGGCCAAAAACATGGTATAAATGGGGTGTTATTTTGGCAAATTTGTTCTTTGTTCTTCACCCATCTTCACATCGGCATAGGGGTGAGTAGATATTGAGTGAATTTTCATTTTTGGGTGGAATGTCACTTTAAGACCTTGGTAACGCTGTATTGAGAAGATTTTGCCATTTCTTCAAATTGTGCATCCATGATGGCACTGTGTATTCCAATGTTTCACGAAAACACAGGAAATTGCATTCACTTCAGTTTACATGGTCTAATCTGCATGACACTTCACATGTTCAATAACAGTCCAGGCCTGAACATATAGGCATGGGCAAACTGACTATGCCCTTTAAAGAGCAGCCTGCACGCCAAGTTTCAACGACATGTACAAAAATCAATACATGTATCCATCTTGTCCACATGCACAAAGAAGTCTCTTAGAACCATAGGCCTAACTCAAAAGAAAGTTGGCCGTTTTTCTTTTTGTTGACCATTTTTACATTTCCAATGCATTGTATTTTAATGAACTTTTCCTACAGAATTCATCAGATTGACTTCAACATTGATGTGTACCATCTAAACTTCTGCATGATCAAAAGCTATTAAAAGATTTTGCTTGTGTTGAAGTGCCTGGCTGTGGTGTGCTGTTGAATTCTGATATCTCGCCATGAAACTCAAAATTGCTCTATCTTTGGTGTAAATACTCTAATCTGCACAACACTTCATTGATAAGAGTACCCACCTGAGAACCTCTATATATCAGTTATGGATCATAGGCCTAGTGCCACCTACTGGCAACAGAAAATAGCAGTTTTGGTGGCAAACATTTGAATCTACATGGTGTGAGATAGATAGACAGACAGATAGATAGACAAAAAGTACTTTATTGATCCCAAACAGTACATGGCCAGTAACATAAAATGAAATATTTGAGAATACAATACTAAGATTTAAAAATATGCAAGAGTAATATACAGAAATAGTAACATACAGGAATACACCACATCAAATATAAAATACAAGTGATGTACCACAACACTGTGCAAAAATAAAAAGTAAGAGAACAGTTATATACACAAGACAGTGAGAAGTGATTTGTTTACATTCAGTATACACCTACATACCTAATACAGTATTTATTTGCATTTTCTAGTGCAACCTAATGGACAGTGGACACTGACACTGAATTTATAATATTGATTTTCGAACCTGAACTACAACAACACCTCAAAGTTGACATAACTGATGAGGTACTAATTTGTAGAAACATTGATTAACTTTAACATTAAAACCACTACCATGAAGAGTGACTGCTACTGTCGATTTAGTAAATATCATATGAGCCTTCGTGTACATGTCAAATTAGTCAGCAGGGCACCGCAGGGAATTGAACCCCATCCCAGTACAACCAGGAGTACCATTACCAGTGCCTTTTGCTTTTTGACACTACATAGAAGGTAAAGCAAAACCTGCATTAGCAACAGCATGAGAGTAGCAGCATTTCATATTCTGCAATAATTCACCACCAAATGTGGATAATTATATAACTAGTGCAGTTTCCAATTAGTAGTATTTATAAGCTAAATGTTTCCCAATAGATCTTTCAGTTAAACATGCTGTTGTAACACAGGAAACGAAACCTCTTTTGTTTTTTTTGTTGTTGTTTTTTTTTTTTATATAGAACACACATCAAAAGAACGGACAATAACATAGAGCAAATATACACTATAACACTTTTTTTTTTGGTATTGAACACATCAAAAGAACAGACAACATAGAGCGATCATGCACTATAACATTTTTTTTTTTTTTTTTTTTTTTGGTTTTGTATTGAACACACATCAACAGAATAGACAGAACAATACAAGTATCACAGAAAACACATCACAACGTGCATATAATGGGACTGATGAAAAGCGTACCATATATTCTACACCGAACACAACTGACAACAACCTTGCATGCAATCTGCCCTTGTCCAATGAGTGAAGTACACTATAATGAAAACACTATCCCTATTCCTTGACTCTATGCATTATACATAATTATACACACTAGGCGATCTGGACACGCTCAATCCATCGTCAAATAAATAATTTAATTAATAAATAAACTAAAAACTACATCTCATACTTTAATCTACTGACATGATCAATAAAACACCAACTAGCACCACAAAAACCTCAACTTGATCCGTTCAGTACAAAACATTCAACCATTGTGCAATCTATTCTGTTGTACATTCTCCGTCATTATTACAAGTCCTGGAAGCAAAAGAACATACAATCCCTTCATGGTCACTGAAATACATCGGGAACACCATTGCATCTACATCATAATGTGTTGTTTTCACATACACATGATCAATTAATGTGCCCTTCTTTGTTGTGGGTTGTTTGATATACTGGACAAACCCCTTCTCTGTTACAAATTTGCAAGTTGTTGAAGATTTTAATAAATTATCATTGAAATCTCCCATGATAGCTATTGTGTTACTTTGTGGATTTAGCCAATCGAGTAATTTGCCTAAATTTTCTTTAAACAAAGACATGGGATAAGATGGTGGTCGATAAATTACTGCTATTAATATGTTATAGCTGACATAGTTTAAAACTAAACATTCTATATTTACATTTGGTGGCTGGAGAATGTTACATGCCAAATTGTCTGCACTATACATGCCAACCCCACCATGTTGTTGGCCTTGAATTTCAATCAATTTCGGGTTATTACTACTGTACGATAAACTTCGTGGCTGACTATGAAAACTATAACCATTAATGTTTACATTTTCCAATGAGGGTACTTCAGGTAGCCACGTCTCTGTAACAGCAATACAGTTAAGCTGCAAATGCTGTGTACATGCCACCAAATCTGCTACATGTTGACTTAAATTTTGTACATTCATTAAAAACACATTAAAAGTATGTGTGCTGAAGTTGTTCCTTGCAATATTTTGGACCAAGAAGGGAGGCATGTTTTCAATTGCATCCTTAATACTGTTCTTAGAATATAACATCTTTTCATCAAAATCCTGTATGATCAAACCTGACAAACTTCTAACGCGACTTAAAGCAACATACGCCTGACCAGGTGCAAATATCCTCTTCAAACACACCACAGCTGCATCAACTGTAAGCCCCTGAACTTTATGAACGGTTAAAGCCCAAGCTAACTTAAGGGGAAATTGCCGTCGCAATCCACCTTTGTTTGAGACCTTTTCTTCCTCTGGTTCAATACTTGTGCAGCCCACTAAATCTACTGAAACACTTGCATGTTGTTTTCTCCTCTGTGCACCAACATGTTCATCGTCAAACTTAACATACACCTTCAAAGGAAATGTACTTTTCTCTGAACAAACTATGTGTGTTACGGTACCACATACACCATTAACTAGACCATCGTTTACATCAACATTCTTGCATAACATGACACGTGCATCCTTACCCAACAACAACTGCTCTGACAAACAAGTGTTTGGTGTCTTGGCATGATGCCCCTTCATCAATTCAAGTTTCCCTGATTTCTTATTATTTATAAAATCCTGAGCTTCCACCTGAATATATTCAGGACACGTCTTAAACAACTGTTCATCATTGTGCTCATTTACTTGTCTATTTGTAGAAAATATGTGTAAAGCTGAGCTGACTTCACCCGTTTCACAATGTCTCAATATTTCTATATCGCTATCAAGCATCGGGGTCCCCTTCGAACGAGTCCGTACCCTATTCAGTAACTCTGCAAACACCTTATCTTTTTGCCGAACTATTTCTTTTAATTCCACAACACTGAACAGACTAGACCACAAATTAATGCCTACATTATCTACATAAAGGGGTTTCCCTCTTACGGGAGGCAGCTGGTAAAAATCTCCTACAGCAATGACACTAACATTCCCAAAAAAGTCACCAGTCTGTTTAATCTGTCTCAATCTACCATGAATATATGCCAACAGATTGTGGTCAACCATAGATATTTCATCAATGATTAAAATTTTGAGACTACGATATTTAGCACGTAAAGAGTTCAGCTTTTCCTCACCCAAAGGTGTGTAAGGTAAGCGAATATCTTTACCAATGCTAAATGCATTATGAATTGTTGTTGCATGCAAATTGTATGCAGCAATCCCTGTAGGAGCAGTTAACAACACACAAATATCATCAGGATGACGACAAACTGTTGACAACAACCTAACTGCCTCATACTGAATAGCTCTAATCAAATGACTCTTTCCTGTCCCTGTACCACCTGTAATAAAAACATGTAATGGGTCTGGATTTTTCCCCATTACCTTATCCAAACACCACTGTCTAATCTGATAAAACACAGACATCTGTATATCATTAAGAGACCTAATTAATGCCAAAACCATCACTCTAAATGTGCAAATTGTTGACTGGTAGCTGCTAAATCTGGAATACTATCTACGTGTTCGTCCACTATCTGCTCTCGCTCTCTCAGCTCTTCTACACTCTCTAAACGTTCCCGTTCCTGCTCTGGACACAACTCACACCAAGCATCTTCTAGTACACCATTAGCATCAATAGAATTCTGAATGTCATCCAACACATCTGCATCTATTTCAAACTTTTTCCTATTACTCTCAACAACTGACCTAACAGACTGTACAGAGCCATCACTACATTTCACCTGTCCATTTACATAAAACTGTTCAAATGACTCAAAACTTGGAGGTTTAAAGTGCAAATCTACACGATAGGGAAGGAACAACTGCAAACTACTCTGATAAAATAATTCTGGATTCTTTGTCACAGAAAAACGCGCGTACCTAACAACTGCAGGCTGAGTTCGTGTCCTTTTAATTACGAAACCTAAGTTATTTTTCAACTTAATCCCACTACCAGACTTTTCATTTTTTCCTAAAACACGATATTCTGAAGCAAACGTCGCCAAACACATATCATTAAAAACACCATCATCAGGCCTATTCTTGTAACGATCAACAAAACTGGTCATCCACATGTCCTCAGTGGAGAGGTCACGGGATGACGCCTTTTGCCTCAAAACACTCAAAGGTAAACTCATCTTAACTACATTCTCCCCTGTTGGCACAAACACAACTTTCCTGGAAAACTCCTTTAAATGCATATTTGTTAATCTATAAACCGCCTCCTGCGCACAGACATCTCTATTATGCAAATACACGCTTCCTAACTTTTTCATAGCCTCTTTTGCACTAACATTCCCCTCTTTAGAAGCCTCTCTCTGTGCATTCCCTAACAACAATCCATTTCCTTCTCGGCTTTAGATATGTAAGAAATTATATACACTACGCAAGCATAAGCATCAACTACATACTGGATATCCATATTGGCATTCCAGCACTTCAACAGGGGTTTACTATACTGGTTGATCCAAACCTCATTGGCCTGCCTTTTCAACACAATATGTGTATTCCGCGCAAAACGTTCATATGCCTTCTCAAAAGCTGCTTGACTTATACCTAAACTTTTAAACAACTGCTCTGTACTGTCATAGACAACTGTTTCATCTGCAAGCGCAGTCTTAATGGCTGTCAAAATGTTACTCGCTTGCTCTTTTTTTCATCCTACTTCTCTTTTCCTGCTCTTCCTTTTTACACGTGCATGATGCCAACATGTCTGCCTTCTCCACTGAACACTTACACGATCTGTCACCATCGTCCTCACTTTTACCGCGACATATAAATGTTCGAGTTGATGCTGGCCTGGGAAAATTGAATCGACAAACCGTCTTTTTCTTTTTACATGTTTTTGAATGCCGCTTGGAATGTTGTTGCACTGATGACACAATGTCCAATAATGTGTCATCATCCGATGGCAGTTCACAAGTCACATATTTGTCAATAAACTGAATTACTGCTTCATCGGAATCTCTATCAATTTGTGGCGCGTCCTGAATCCAGAAAATACAATGTACATGAGGACTACCACGTTGCTGGAATTCCACACGATAAAAATAGTCTTTTATTTTGCCAATTGGATGCGAGGGAGACATAAGGACTTCCCTCACAAAAATATGCCAACGATAATCGAACATTCTTGCTGCAGTAACAGGATTACGACGCAATAGATCACACCTATCTGCCCACTCCAAATCCTCTACTGTCTGCATTCTACCTTCCTGTTTCAGAATACTATTAATAAGATTTTCCCAACGCATATCTGCTGAAGAAAACGAACAAAACCAAGTCGGGATGCCAAGCTGACGAACACAAGCTAACAAGTCACGCTGCGCTCCCTGCCAAAAAGCTGGAGTGCCTCTAATAGGTTTGAGGAAACGAAAGCCATCATCAAACTCCAATAACTTCTTCAAAGACTCTTCACTGTTTAACAAATCATCACTTACTTTTTGAGGTGCACAACCTCCCTTTCCTTTCCGTAACGCGATCGATACGTTTGATACAACCTGTTCCACCTCTGACATGTACTGAGCAAAAAAGATATATTCTACATTTTGTGCAAATCTACCGTCAACATGTAAAATCCTGTTATTAAAATACCGCGACAATGTCAACCGATATGATCTACTCTCATGATATGCATTACGACCATTTGGAAACAACACCGGAAAACACCTGGCTTCATTATTACCATCTGAAAGCAATTTCACAGGGCTATTCCCTTCTGCTGGGGCCACATTCAAAATATCATCAAAATATTGATCCAACGCTTCCTGACCAATATCAACAGGCATCAGACACGTGTCCTGAAACATACAATGCTGCTATCATGCAAAAGCTCATCTTCACCAACATCTGTACATAATTCACTATTTTCTACACTGCTCTCCTTTTCTACATCATCATCAACTTCCCTACAAAACTCATTGATCCATGCTTCATTAAATTCTACATCTTTATAATGCACATTGTTCTGTTTTAAATATTGCAATGCTTGCCTTACATGCATGCTATCCACAAACTGATACTCATAATGCCCCTTATACGTTAGCTTCCGCTTTAGTTTTACAGGCAACAAAGATCCCTCCATATTTGAACGGGGCAGCAAATTGCTCGTTTGCACAATATTTGCCGGAACACACGTTACTGGCCCATGCACGCCATTTTGCCCACCTTTAGGCAATGCCAACATTTTCATAAAAGGAATATGTAGTGCAATTAAATGCTGCTCTAAGCTATTCAAACAAGCTAGTTCTGGTGGAATAGGATCAACAACCAAACTATTTAATGCACATTCAGGTGGCATCTCACCTCTATTAATCTTATAATGACACGTACAACAGATCCACAACTGACCTCTAGATGTATCCATCCACTTGCATGGCATTACACAGTCCTCATTACATTTGTGTAAATAATCTTCTGTGATACATTTATCTGCTACTGAAGCCATTGTCTTATTTTTACTATAATCATTTCTTTTACAATGTAGAACCTGATGCTTAAACAACAATCTATGGCAAACACAACACACAAATTCAGGCCCATTTTCTACTTTGGCCAGAAACTGCTCCATAACAAAATCAAACTCTTTAGTTTTTAGCTGTAGTTGATGTTTCTTTAATTGGTTTCCTACTTTAACATTCTTCTTGTGCTCAGGATTTTGGTGATATTTTCTTTTACTCATTTGCTTTTTTTTCTCCCTATGTGTCAGATCATTATTATATTTTCTTTTACTCATTAGCTTTACTGTCTCCTTATGTATCAGATCATATTTATATTTTCTTTTACTCATTTGCTTTACCCTCTCCTTATGCAACACATGACACTTATATTTAGTTTTACTAGCATTCTTGACCTTTTGTTTATATAACAAGTTAATATGATAGTGTAACTGAGTACTCCCAATCATTATTTGTTTATATTTCTCATCTTTACAATATCTTACCCTACAATTATGTTTTATTGTTTGTTGATATTTTCTATACCTTTTCCTAGATGCCTCTTGAATCTTTTGTTGGTAAATAATATTGTTCTTATAATACATTTTTATTTGGAAGTTCTGTCTTCTTTTAATATACTTTGAGTTAGATTTTGCAGGAGTTGAACTGGAAGTACTTGCAGAACTCTGTGCCTGACCTTTGGACATTTCCTTCACTCTACTTCTAAACATATACTGCATCTCAGATGCTTCACTTTCTTTACATAAATTAAAACAACCCTGGTTATCAGCATGTTGGACACAAACTACAGGCTCAAAATGATTACTATCGCAAAGTTTCAAATATATTCCCTCATTTGCCAACAATGTACCGTTAGAACTGTATTTGCGCCATCCTTGACAACTGTATACAAATATGTCCACTCCAAATGCATTAGCTCTCGCCTGAATTTCTAGACTTGTTACACAATGTCCAACCCTTTCCATCTGCGACTTCTGAATATACTCTGACATCGAAGCACATCCTTTCCCTACCACCTTCATGTGGTTCTTCATGAACTTAACAACAGCAAGTCGAACCTTTCGATGCCTCTTCTGAGAACCACTAATCACCTGACACACTGCTCTAAAGAAACTATTACCATCGTCAACAACTTTATCTGTCTTACAAACAGCACCTAAAGACCCAGAAATTGTCTGTCCTTCTACATCCTGCTTTTCAAAATCCACATCACACTTCATACATAGCATTTTTGCAACTTCAGGACACAAAGGATGATATTCAAATTTGTCCTGCTGTTGTTCTACGACATCATCTTCAGTATCAATTACTTCAACTACAGAACTTTCAGCTGCCACTGGACAAGAACTCTCTCACTAACAACACTTTTTACTGCACTTTGCCGCCTAAGATTGTAGCCACTGGAACAAGACACTTTGCAGTAACCATAACAACTCTGCACCTGAGGCTGCTGAACACAAAAAACGGTCTCAAAATGGTTACCACTGCAGTTTTCTAAATAAATTCCCTGATCTGACAACAGTCTATTCTGGCAACTATATTCTAACCAGCGATCCTGACAATATGTGTATATATTTACTCCCAAACAATCTGCTGCTGCATAAATCTCAAGTTCTGTGGCCCAACTGCCACCAGAACCAATTCTTGATTTCTTGAGATATTCTGCTATTGAGGAATACTCACTTATAAGCCTGCTCTTATAAGCCACATCATTACTTCTCAACTGCTTAACCACAGCACGTCTAATGACTCTATGATAATCCTGTGTACCAGACACAACTTGACTGACTGCTCTAAAGAAACAGTTACCATCACGAACTATTTTCTCCGTCCTACATGGAGCCCCTAACAAACCAACATTTGTACACACTAACTCAACCTTCTCCGACTTCACGTTTAACTGTGTGCACAGGACTTGTACAACTTGACTGCGCAGAGGGTTGAACTGAAACCCTTTCTGCTGTACCTCACTGACAAATTCTACATCTAAATTAACTGCATTAACATCACTGCTTTTTCTCTTCTTTGATGTGGATGTACCCAAAGAAATCTTCCGCTTCACACCTGTCTGACTGTCGCACTCTGACTGTTGAAATGAACTACAACCCTGCTCACTCTTGCTGACTATTGGTCCAGATGACAAATGACTAACATCCATACGTGTGTCTCTATGAAGGACAGACACACCAGCAATCTCAAAAGGCCTTTGCCCTACACTGAGCGAGGCAGCCAAATTGCATACGTAATCATCAACCTCTTTAAGACAACTAAAATACACAACAACACTTTTGCCATTTGGATCTGCCATCCCTTCAGAACTGCACGCATGCGAATCTACAACTGCGTACCGTCCATTCTGACAAATGATGACACATGTGCTACTACACAATGTTAGAAAACGTGTCATATTTGGCAAACATGTTTTCCAATCCACTGCGTAGAGACGTGTGTACACCAGCCTGAATGAGGTCTCCATCAACCACATTAACGTCACCTGATACGAAATCACCATATTTAAACTCAAACTTCTGTCCATCAATCACTGACTGCTTAGGCAAATCAGGAACACACAACAGTTTTGACGAACCAATAATCATGTCACTATCTCGCAAGGACTTGTACAGCTCATCACCCAAAAGGACAACCGTGTCCAGATCCTTTGACTGCCATGTAAAAACACTATCAACTGAATGCTTTGCTACGCTCGCCAAACCTACTGCCATACACTGCAGCCCTGCATATTTAAACAGATCATTCCCCTGATGAAATGATCCTCTGACACTAGGTTTTCCTAAATCAACACTATCAACTGCTACTCTACTGGAAACAGCCTCTAAAACCTCATCTGTTGCATCATTTGCTACCCTAACAGAATTGCTACCCTCAACATCACTATCACCGACTGTAGCACTGCTCATGTCAGGATCAACTTGACATGCCTTCACAGAAATGCTACAAACCGCATACTGCTGTGCATCTAAAGACGTTATTAGACCCCTGATGTGAAACATCAGGTCATTAAGGCATGTGTTGAAAACAACAACAGCCGTGCCAATCTTGGACGCAAAGCCAGACCTGTCACGTGTGCCACAATCAACCACCACAAAATAATTGTGGTGATGAATAACAACACTAACTGCACCACTAAGGTCCAACAGACACATCCCATCCCTCAACAAATGCTCTTGCAAACTATCACACATGACAGTCTCCTCCTCTGACAACACAAAATCCCTATAAACTGGCGGCCCAATAGCCACATTCCAGTTCCTACCAAAAACACTGTGCTGTTTCGATCAACTTGCACAGCTGCTTCTGTTTAGCATCTATTTTACGCGCTTCCTGAGCTACATACGCGGCCAACTTGCTCCCTTCTACACCTATCCCATCAACATCTGATGCTCGCCATGTACACACAGGAGCAATCACATGTTTAATGGCAGCCACAACACTACATGCTATCAACGAATTTACATCACGAATCAATGGTGCCACTCTGACATCAGTCCCTGCAATAACAGATGGTGGCAACTGCTCTGAACACCTGCAAGAAAGGGGATTAGCATCAGACTTACCTTTCATAAAGGTTGGGGTGCGCTGCATCTGATGGCTCTCCTCTGGCACCTTTAAAATCAATCAATCCATCCTTTATTTACATTTTTCATACAAACAAAATGTAACACAAAGTGGTCCTCCAACTCCACCTCCTCCATCACAGCCACTGGCACAGGACTGGTAGATGAAGGTCCAGAAGCCACCTCCACAGCGCCCTTGAAGAAACAAAAATTTCATTTAAAACAAACAGAAACCCTGAATAAACTGCATGTTATAAATTTTACATTAAAGGGAAAAGACAAATTGAGCAACCAACTTCAGTTACCATCATACATGGCTAAAACTGGAGTAAAACCTTTGAAATGCAATCATGGCTCATGTGCATTTCAAGGCTGGTTTTACTTAAGTTAATTCATTAATCAACCAACTACACCTCTTCATTAATTTCCATGACTTACATTGAAGTGTTGCTTTTAAATTCAAGTTTACACTACATTTATAATGAAAATAATATAGCTTTGCTAACTCCATTCAAAAAACATCATTCACAGTACATGCACCAACCTCCTCCCTCGCAGTTCGGGCTAGTGAGGCAGCACCAGCACGGGGGACGGGACGGGCAGGGGGGGCAGGAACGGCAACCGGGACAGGGCTGGTAGGTGTCGCCGGGGAAGAAGACACCTCCACAGTGCTCGATGCTGCCTCCAGCTAGAAAACAAAAAACAAACAAAAACATAATTTACATATAGGTAAACAATTATTGCTTTTGTGTGTTTTATACTGTTTGTTTGCACATTTAATTAATTTTATTGGCACAGATATACACTGCATACAATTAAAATTAAGTTTGTTTTATTTTTATCTAAACATTTGGTGCAACCCACATGCAACCAATCAAAATGATCTATTAATGATAGAAACACAAACCTCCACCGCCACAGCCTCTATTTTAGGTCTGGTCGCTGAAGCCTCGGTGGACAAAACCACAGGCTGTGGTTTCGCCGCGACCTGGGGGGAGGGAGGGGGGCATACCTTGTATTTTAATCATTGTTTCATTATCATTAATTGAATACTACACATGTGCAAACAATTACAAACTTGTCAAATATTACATTGAAATGACCAAACCTGCTGCCGAGCAGGTCTCCTCCTTGAGGCCACAGCTGTCCGCCGTCGCTCCACATTTGGCACCTAATGTAAGAAAAACAAAAGAAACTTCTTGAAGACATATTTGGAGCACAGGTCCTTTTGTACAATATAAGAAATCTTCACTGTGGTTAATTTATTGTGTGTCAGGACCAGGCTGTGGGAGTAACAGATTACTTGAACTGGGATTAAATAATCTAGATGCAAAAAAGGTAACTAATCCATTACAGTTACAGCTAAAAAGACATACTCAGATTAAAATATGGAAAATTACTCATATTTGGCTTTTAAGTCAATCAAATGCAAATTACCTGCTTGCCATGTGGAACGGCTTTGACTCGCACACAGGGGTAGGCAGATGCGATGGAACAGCCTGATCCATCGCATCCAAAATGGCACTGCTGAACCGGATAGGATTAAGTGGGATGAAGCACTCCTTCAACTCCACCTGTAAGAAAAAAAAGCAGAAAGACAATTGCTGAAAAATTGTCTTGTTAAAAATCAGACCAGACACAGCATAATAAAAACATGACAAACCTGCTGGTGAACCATCCTGCGCTTGTGTGCATCAGAGGACTGCGGGGTGTCCTCAGGATGGTTTCTCTGTAATGACAAATAGCATTGTTTGTATTTAACATGAGTACCCTTTGAGCATTACTTTGTTAACCTGCTTAAGTAAACCTTTTTTAAAAAATTAAGTCTCTAACACAATAACAGTGTGTAAAGTCTTACCTTCCGGTCCTTGCCAACAAGCGTCCATTGAAAAGGGTTTGACGGGCGCGGCACGACAAGCTCTCCCTTCACGACCACCTTGGGAGCAAAGGTTCTCACAGGAGGTGGTGGTTTGTGAGGAACCTTAGGGTCGGGTGATGGTTGGTTAAGCTGCTGATAGGCCGAAACCCACAGCAACTGGGCCAAGATCTGCATGCCACCATCATCGCTGAGGTGGACCTGCAAAATATAAACAATTGAAAAGAAATTATTCAGAGAAAATAAATTTTACTGTCATTATCAATCTGCAATACACTGAACTTGGCATACCAAATACAAAGAATTTACATCAACCTTCTCCATTTGCCAGTTCACAATTATATATTCCACTTACACCATCTCTGCTCCACAAGTCTAGGCGGTCAAGGGGGAAGTGCTCAGCAGTCGGGTAGTACTTGATCCCTGTGGGGGTGGAGGAAAGAGCAATGAAGCAGCTACAACACCACAGTGACTATAACAATTACAATATTTATTCATTCAGTTTGCCTATGAAGATGTTTTCTGTTACACATGTAATGGAGCTGGGACTAAAAACTTTTTAAAACTTACCCATGCTGGCTGCCACGTGGCGAAACTCTTGGCGCATGTGGTCTTGCAGAACCAAATCAACGTTCAGACGAGGCGTGAAGTCCTGGACAAAGACCTACACAAAATAACAACTGTTATTACAAAACTACATCTTCTTCTCAAAATGTCATACACACACACACACATATATATATATATAAAATATAACCAACTTGCTTATAGTACTAAATATGATCTACAAATAAAAAAAGGACATACGTTTGGCCAGCGACTGCACGTGCTCAAGAGGAGCTTGCGGAAGGACGCTCCTGCCTCGTCAGGGGTCCTGCTTGCTGTCAGGTCGTTGCTGGGGGCCATCACGCAGACTGCGTCGGGTGTCCGAGCGACAGCAGCATGAAGCAACTCGGTCCTCAACTCAGCTGCACAGGCCCCCGGGGTGGACATGAAGCCGAAGGAGACGCATCCCCCTGGCATTGCCACAAAACCATCTACGATGGTGCGTAGATGGGAGGCTCCAGCAACAAGAACGAACTGAAATGAGAGAAAAGAATTTTTTACAATTACAATGTTTGTAATTCCTCAAATCAAGAAATTTGTTCTTAAATTCTAAAACAATAATACCTTCTTGCCTGGTGCCTCAGCAGGAATGACCAATTTGTGACTGCGTCCAGTCAGGGGTGAAATTGGCCACTGCAATACAGCGTGGCGGTATCCGGTACCGCGAGCTATTTATAAGCAAACAAAAAAAGACAACAAATTGCAATTACAAATAAAAAGGCAATCATGTGACACCAATATACACCTTACACATACAAGGAAAACATTTGAAAAATCACTTGGCAACATACGTGCACAGGAGTCGGTGCAAGTCCGCTGAGGTCCGAAGACCACAGTACGGTGCTCCGCCATTCTCCTCCTAGCTGCCTGAGAACGGCGGAAGGACTTGTCCCGAGGCATCTGAAAGTATATAAACACAACTGATTAATGGTGACCTCAAGACATTCTTTTATTTCTTAACATTTACATTTTTTTAAATACACCTTTAATTAAAAGAAACAGCAGTGGAAGTATTCAGATTCTCTACTTACTACTGACTACAGAGCATGTGCTGACTGCCATTTACACTGACTATTAGGGCTGCACAATCAATCGCAATATTATCAAAATCGCAATGTGACCATGTGCAATATTCAAATCGCAGAACCAAATCACAATTTCTTGGAAAAAGAAAAATATCTGAGAAAGCAGTATTATAGTGAAGCTCTGTGATTATGTATAGACACCCTGGCCTAAAAATCTTGTTCTCCAGATATAAGCAAACACTTGTTTGGTACAACAGATCACAACAAATGACAAATAATCACGATATTAAAAGATTTTTCTTTTTCATTGAAAATAAAAATTGTCATATCACATATCGCAATTTCAGTCAAAATAATTGCAATATGACTTTTTTCCCACATCATGCAGCCCTACTGACTATGCATAAATACCTGATATTATCATGCTTTCATAAAATCAAACTATCCCTTTAAGTAAACTAGTAGTACAACACTATGAAAATATTCCACTATATGTGGACTCACACTTTAAGATACATGACTATCACAAGAAGAGTGTCTTTTTTAGAAGTAAAACCTGAAATGCTTTTTATCATGTAAATAAAAAAATAATCTCACACAATGAACAAACAATGGATACACAAATTTCCCTTATGAAACTGATAAATACAACCGTAATTTAGACCAAGAAACCAGCTGCATTCTTAATACAAACTCAAAAAAAAAACACAACAAGAGCTTTTGTTTTTCCACGTTTCCAACAATCACCAGGGGCCTCATGTACAAAGACTTGCATGGATTTCCTACTGAAACATGGCGTACGCTCAAATCCAGAAAACGTCGTACGCACAAAAATATCCAGATGTATGAATCTGTGCGCACGCATGAATCCAAGCACATTCCTTTGTACATCCCAATCAACGTGGAATTGAGCGCACATGTTGGAGTACCAGACCCCTCCCTGTCCACGCCCCCATTTAAATACGCAAATCATATTTAAATGAGCCCTGCACCTGAGATTCCCCTCTCTGCTCGATCAGAAAAGTAGGAAAGAATGAGTAAGACGGGGAAAAAAAAGAATTTCACAGAAAGCGAATTGGAGGCGCTACTTGCTGAAGTGGAGGCCCGCAAAAATGTGCTCTTTGGCACGTTGTCCTCCGGCATAAGTAACAAACGCAAGAGGAGTGAGTGGGAGAGTGTGTGTGAAGCTGTCAACGCTGTGGGGTCAGAGAAGCGCACACAAGCAGAGTTGAAAAAGAAGTGGTCCGACATCAAGGTGGATGTGAAGCGGAGGATGGCTGCCCACCGCCAAAGTGTGGCCAAAACAGGCGGGGGGACAGGAGAAGAGGGGCCCACGCCGTTTGAACAGAGAGTCGCCGCGATTGTGGGTGACACCGCTCTCTCAGGGTGGTGGGAGCACATGTGGGTGACTCTGATTACCCCCAAGGTAAATACCTATGTATTTGTGTAACTCACAACAAATGTGTAGCCTGCTCACAGCCCTATAAGATAGAGGTTAATGCGTAAATGCTGTATGTATGGTATCATTTGGTTTGAAATCTTTTGAATCTAAATTCAAACATGCCAGCATATCAAAGAGGATAACAAAGACTTTGACTCGTGTTTGATTACTCAATTTATTTTAAAACACAGGAGAGGACACGCAGTCGCAGCCACGTGCCACAGGCTCGGGGGATTCCTCCACCGTCCCCGGCGTCTCCGGCATCACAGGCTCGGGGGATTCCTCCAGCATTCCCCAGCGTCTCCGGCGCCAGTACGCTGCAACCACCGGCTGCTGCTGCTGCTGCTGCTCCTGCTGCTGCTGCTGCTCCTGCCGCTGCTGCCGCTGTCCGCGTCCGACTGGCCGTGTCCTCACCCGTGCTGTGCTGGAGTCACAACAAGAAATCGTCAGAGCAATAGGCGGCATGAATGATCGCCTAGATCAACTGATAGGCGTCCTCACGAATATCGGTGAATCAATAAATGCATTGGTGAATAAGTGAATTCTGCGTCCTTGCCTCTTTTACATGGTTGAAATCAAATGTTGCCGGGCCCGAATGGCCTCCTGGGTAGGATGCACATTCATGGGTCCAGCTTCTGGTTCGTCTGGTGGGGGGATATGCTGCTCTGGCAGTGGTATGGCGTGCCGGTGTGCCACATTGTGGAGGACGCCGCACGCCATCACAATGCGGCACACCTTCTCGGGACTGTACAGCAGCATACCCCCAGTCCTGTCCAGGCAGCGCCACCGTCCCTTCAGCAGACCGATTGTCCTCTCAACGACTGACCGAGTGCGGGAATGGACGTCATTGTACCTCCGCTCTTGGTCAGTCTGAGGGTTGGTGAGAGGGGTCATCAGCCAGCTCTTAAGTGGGTAGCCACGGTCGCCTGCGGTCAATTGAAAGCACACAAAGTAAACTTTACAGTTTCCATTCGTTTATTTTATACACTACTTACATGGATCACACAGTTGTTGCAAATTGGTGCAGAAGTGCGCCAGGGAAAAGGTGAGGCTGATTAAGACATTTCACACTTTACGCACGGGGTTATTAACATGAGTACTTTGCACACAGAGACAATCAGGGGCTTGTTAGAAAGATCTTAAGCTGTAGTTTAACCAGCAAAAAACAGCAAGTCACTAACTTTAACCACTGACTAGTAATGATACTGTGAAGACGGGATAGAATTTGGGGGCGCACATACTCAATGCACATCACGGGGATTACTATTAGGACAATTACACGAATAAATGTACTCACCAAGAAGCCACCCATCGCGCACAGTGCCAGCTTGTAGTCTGTTCCCAACCATGCTGTTTCAATGTAGAATCGCGTGAACCAGCACCTCGCCACAATGTTGGTTAATTGCATTTGCGCATCACATATGATCTGTACATTGATCGAATGAAAATGTTTCCTGTTTACATATACAAATTCATCATGTGATGGCGCTTTTATAGCAATGTGTGTGCAGTCGATAGCTCCGATTACATTAGGGAAACCGGCTCTCGCTGCAAATTGCGTTTTAATGTTGACCTGTTCAGCTGCATTGTATGGGAACTTGATATAGCTGGCTGACATGCGGATAATTCCGTCCCACACGGCTGGCATGGCTCGGCTCAGGGTCGACTGGCACAGGCCCGATCGGTCGGCCAGCTCCCTCTGGAATGCCCCGGTTGCTAGGAACCCCAGTGTCGTCAGCACCTGTATGGGCACAGGCAGCGCATGGCTCCTCGCTGTGTTGCGCTCCAAGGCCGGCTGCAGCTCTGCGCACAGTTCCAGGAGGATTGCCCTCGGGAACCTAAAGCGACTGATGAGCCAGTTGTCATCATGTGCCAGTAAATCCTCTCTGTCTCTGAACACACGCTCTCTTCGTATTGCACCATTTACAATGTCTTCTAATATTGCTAAGGCAGCCATTGTTTTTAGCGGTATTTTTTGCACCACTTTGCGCATGCTTTTATATCCACTCATGTAATTGCAGACACGTGGGTGTGTTAATTGTTCACGTGTGCGCATCACTCAGTCTGAGGACTAATTGTTTTCACATTTATTTATTATAGCAGTTTCCCAGCATCACCTCTAAGTGTCGCCAAAGGATCAACAGCTGTGGAAACGTGCGTACGCCAGCCATGAAGTTGGCGTGAGGCACCGCACATTTCCACGGTCATTTCACTCTTGATACATCTGAACTTTGCCGTGGACAAGAGCGTACGCCACGTTTTTGTGCGTACGCACCCTTTGTACATGAGGCCCCAGGTCTGTTTTGACCGAGTTAATCTGTCACTGCACCAAAGTCCATTCACAAAACCAGCAATTTCCCTTCATACAGCGTCTTACAATACTCTTCTTTCAAACTGCACAGCAACCACATAAATACAAGCACAAACGTTTAAGTTACCTTGCATTACTTTTACTTTGATAAAACACAGTTACGTCAGCCGAACAGTCGAGACCACAAAACACATCCAGCTAATAGCTCCCGCCGCGCGATTTTCAAATGAGCCGTTTCAAACCGCTTTGCAGAGGGACAGTATATCCGCTATTCTGCATATATTAACATGAAAACATGGAGATGGAAAGCTGATGAACAAGCTAAATAACCATAACACTTTGCACCTCAATTGTGTGAATTCGAAAATTACTTACGGTGCGTCCACAACAAGTCCGCTGCAGAATCCGGTCCGGAGAAAAGTGGAATAAAAGCTTTCAAAAGCTGTAAAGGAATAAATCCTCTGAAAAGCTGTCAAAAGCTGGGAATCGCTCAAAATCGCTCTGAATTCTCCATCTCTCTCAAACTCTCTCAATCGCTCCTCTCAATGTCGCTCAGGAAGCCCTCGTGAATCTTACGAAACAGAAGGCGAGTCCGTTGAGTTGGACGCTTCTATTTATAGCCTCACCTGAGCGCGAAGCCAAGATTCAATTCAACCAATCAGGAACGCTGTACGAAAGGGGTGGCGCTGCAGTTGCACGTAAAGCTGGCGCAGACATTAGCGGAAGTTGTCAAATAAATGTCATCTTGCATTATATATCGTTTTACTACACAGTACAATGAATTTCAATTAGAATTTAACTGTAAATTAGTACTAAATGGAAAGTTATTTAATATGTTAAAAACAGACAGTAAATTAATGTAAACTATTTACTTCTTTATGATACATAATACTCAATGACATGTTTTGTTTCTTAAAGACAGGAGTGACAGGATACAGGAAATCCAAAAACTGGAGTGGAGATGCAATATAAACATAACATCACCCACAAGACAGATTTTTAACTCCAATTAAAATGTACTGGTGACTTATTTTTCACATTGCAGTTGTCATATTACCAGTCGTGGAAAGAGTACTGACAATCTATACTCAAGTACAAGTGCTGTTACATTGCTAAAATATTACTCAATTACAAGTAAAAGTACTGGTGTTACAAAAATACTTAACTAAAAGTAAAAAGTATTTTTTTTAAAAGTACTCAAAGTATTAGTTACTTTTAACCAATTATGTCACCATGACCTCTCCAGACTAGGGTTACAAACTGTATTTTACTTTACCAATAGTTAAAATGCTATCAATTAATCATTAATAATTGATAAGATACAAAACAAGTGTTTTTTCCCTCATTTTGACTTTTTTTTTGTTTGTTTTTGTCTTTTTTTTTTGCTCATTTTAAGTTATTTCCTTATTCAATAAATGTACTCCACCAGACAAAACCAAGTTAGATGAGGTGCAGTTACCGCCACAATTATTGATTATATTATATACTTAATATATAATTTACTTAATCTCCATAAGTACATTTTTAACTGGCTTAAATTCTTAACGCAAAATCAGTTGAAGATCATTCATTGACATAATTTTTTTGGTTTTGTTTAGTTTTTCGTCCATACTTCCGGGTTTTCATTGGTCAGTTTGTGATCAGATCACCTTATTGGCTACAAAAATGCAGATAAAAGATTTGGATATTAATTAAAATTGTACTCAGTACTCAACCATGATTTTAAAAGTAACTAAGTAGATTACATGGATTAATGGTACTCATTAATCCATGCAATTGGAGTAAGTAAAAAAAAAAAAGTACAGACTTCAAAATATACTCATAAAAGTACAAGTAGCCCAAAAACTACTTAATTATAGTAACTTGAGTATTTGTAATTAATTACTTCCACTCCTGCATATTACATACGTTTTCTCCATAGGTCACAGTTTGGTTCAGTCCAGTCCTAAAACAAGTATTTGTTTAGGTGCAATCAGATTATCTTAGTAAAATATCATTGTTCAATTTTAACTACACCTTTAACCACATGTTAAAACCCTTTTCCTACAAATATTTGCATTCTAAATTATCTAGATGACACAAGATCCATAGCACCACCTACTGTCATAACAAAAATAACATGACATAAAATGAACAGCCTAAACACTACCACCAAGATAGTATTCACCTCATAAAATCATTCATTTGGCCTTACAGTAGCAGGGTTAAAATGCTCATTGACATTACATATATTTATTCTACTCACATTATATAAGGGTATTGTTTTCATAACAGCTGATTTTGTAGTGAAATTATGTACAGTTTAAGGAACTAATTACATTTGCCAAGCCTCACTACTCTGACCTTTAAATCATGAAATGTTTTAACAAACTAGAGATCTGGTTACTGTACATGCTTTATCCTATTAATTTATTTGCATATGTATTTTTAGATTAATGTAGCATCATGGCACTCAAACAGTTGTGCTGTAGAATAACAAGCCCTCTTAATACCTTAAATAACCTCTAATTGGTTTACAGGATTTCTAAACATTCTGCATTTGGGAAGAAATTCATCTTCAACTTAAAACACATAATGTGCACAATTTGCCTAACCTATCACACTATTTTCCTTTCTCTCCTTAACTATAATATAAGTAGGACAACATGCACACCATCAAAATGAAAAAACACAACTAACCATTAGGAAAGAATGACTTTTAATTTCAAACTAGAACAAAATTAATATAACAACATAACATAAGAACAAAAATGCCAGAAAAAAAAACAAAAAACTACTCCTCCTCCTCCTCGTCTGACAGACAGCATCTCTCAAATCTGCAAAAAAAGAAATTAATTTATAAACACATTTTTTCATCACACTACATACTTCATAATGCAACCTAAAACATATATTAATAATATCCATATATACCTCTCAAATCCCACAGCCAAAATACTAAATTGTGACCAAATTTTTAGACATATTCTGTTGTGTTTATGTTACAATTTCACAACTAACAAATGTTTATCTTCCTTTTTCTGAACTGTTTCTAGTAATATTCAATTCAATTTGTGCTGAATACTTGAGCTACCTTTCAGTAAAATAATAATACAATTCAGATCAATAATGGACAAAATAATTATAGAAGCTTCCATCATAATACATTATACTGAAGAGCAGGAGAGGAAGATCCTAAAGTGACCAAGTATTTTAAAGACAATCAAACTGGTAAAACAAACTCCTGGGCCATTACTGGATATAGCAAGACACAATATAAATAACAATATCATATTGTTACATTATTTGGTAACACCAAAACCACAACTAAACAAAAACACTTACCATCTTTCATAAAAGCACAAGAGACCTTTGCGACCTCTAGCTCCTCTTTAAGGTCCTGAACCTCCCTCCTCAGTCTGGCCATCTCTCGGTTCTGCACTCCCGTCCTCTGCTCTGCAGCTTTAAGCTGTCGTGTCTTTTTAATCAATAGCTCCATGGTTGTTGATGGACCTGGCAAGTATTATTGTACAATTGCTGTCGGTCCATGGCAGGGTCCATGCAAGCATACTGCAAATAAAAAACACAAAACATGCATATCAATCATAAAACAACATGACTACACATCCTTAAAAGATGCTTCATGAGACATAAGAGAAAACACCAAAATACTATTATTAGGTTTTAAAATGGCATTTTTTTCAATTGTAAATGTTAAAACCTAGTGAGAATACAGATCATAGTTCATACAAATAAACATGATGATGTAAAACGTTAAAGTGTTAACAAACCTCTTAGCAGTAATTTCTTCATATATAGCTTAAAGTGCTAATTGTTGGGAAATTAATGATAATAGTCTCACTAATGTATTGTTCATCTATGGCTACATGGTTTCTCAAATGAAGAAGCCACATATCCTGCTTGATTTTTTCAAGAAATGTTTCCTTACTTTTGAAAGTTAGTAATTGAATCAAATCTCAAATGTAAAGGTCCAACACAAATCTACTAAATATTTCAATTCAGCCTATATTACACTGATGTTTATCCTCTTATCTTCTATAATATCGGTTTTACCAGAATTACGTACATACTATATAATCAAGACACAAAATGCATTATTCACATTAGAACTCTGTTGACCCATAAGCATAGAAATTGCATGTAAAGCAAATTCATGTTTCTAGATATATTACACAAGATTAGAAATTATGAAACTGTTTTTGAGCTCATGGTATTTTGCTCATGCATGAAATCATGGCTTCATGAAGCCCTAAACTCATACTTGGCATAACAAAAACCCAGGGGTGGAAGTAAATAATTATAAATACTCAAATTACTGTAATTACGTAGTTTTTTTGGACACTTGTACTTTTATGAGTTGATTTTCAAGGCTGTACTTTTACTCATACTTAAGTATTCAATCCAGGCTGTAATCTACTTAGTTACTTTTAAAGTTATAGTTGAGTACCAAGTACTATTTCAATGAATATCCAAACCTTTCATCTGCATTTTAGTAACTAATCAGGTGATCTGATCACAAACATGCCAATGAAAACAATAAGGTAAGGATGTTAATGATTAATCAATAATAAATTAATTGCCGTTAAGAATTTATCCAATGAAAAATGTATTAAAAATGGATGTTTAATCAATAAATGTGGCAGCAATTTGCACGTCATTTGACATTGTTTTGTCCAGTGGACCCATTTGTTGAATTTGTTGTTGACAATTAAGCTTATTGTTTAAACTTGATGTCAGACAAATAAACTAAGCCTCATATTACCATACAATTTTGATTTTCCAATGAATACATTAATTAACTCACACAAGAACCAATACAATCCAATTCAATGTGTTCTATTTATCCTATGTACTTATAAAAATTCATTATTGATTTGAAGTTAATTACTTAAAAGTTATGGGAACATTACAAAAAAGCTGCAAATATTCTATCAAATGAGTCAATTAACACATGAACAGTTTCAGTATGTTTCCAGCACAAGACCAACGTCTTATCAATTACTCAATCACAATTATCACAAGTAGGCCTACATTACAGACGCATTGACTTAATAGAGGTTTTGTTGCATTTAAAATGTAACTTATTGAGGTCACCAGCAAACTCTTAGATGCTTTTTCAACACTTGTCACATCTAATCAGACAAAAACAGACCGTTCAGGAGGCTTAATTACTAGGAATAGTTGTCACTTTTCTGAGGACTGAATTGAAAAAGTGTAGAGAATACAGTACAAGTAAAGCAGTTTGAACAGCCTATCATCAATTTACGCAGGCAAATTACCGCGCTGCGCGGTCGTTTGACGGCATGGTCGGTCGCATGAACATCTCAATTCAAATATTAAACATAAACTACCGCACACTGAACCGAGTGGATGTAAGACCAAGCGACCTGAAGAAGCAGCAACTCATTTCAGTGTGTGGTGCTTTATGTTTATTATTTGATAGGCTATATTTATGTCGAACATTAAACACATAGCCTACTAGAGAAAACACACAGGCCTACGCTCACATGTCAAACAAGACTTACTGTGATTAACTGCAGGTCCTTCCTCACACGCTGCACCTCCTCATCCTGAATCTCTGGAAATTTCGCGGGGGAATTTGCCATTTTCTGAAAAACATAAGATATTACACATTAAATCACGTACAAACAATACTCACACCAGTTGAATCCTTCATACACCATAAAAATACAAATAAATAAATAAAACGAACATGCTGAAACTTTGACGTTCATCTACCTCCTCAGAACGTTCTCACCCGCGTAAATAACGGAAAGCGGGTGGGCTTATAGCCAGTTACCATGACGTGCAAAACCTCGTGACATTTCAAATTGAGCGCTCTACCTGTATAGATCGCCCATAATTAGAAATTAACCCTTTGGTACTCTTTGGAAATTTTCATCCATATCCACTCAAATTTGGCCAAACCTTCATTATATTACATGATATGTATTGATTTTTGTAAAGAAAATTAATTATGTACTTTTAGGAAGTTTAATTTGAAAATTTGAAAAAGAAATGATATCCACACACAACACACACACACACACACAGTAAATATTCTAGGCTAAAGTGTTTCTACATGATTCGTTTCCTGTTTCATTTTGTTTTGATCTAAATGTTTGATCTTGAATGTTCTGGTTCATAATGAATGTTCATTTTTATAAATGTGATACGAGTTTTTCTAGGAAAATGAAAATTTATATTACTGAATATTTAAAAGTTCATTTTCATACTTTCATACTTTTCATACACTTGTAATGGGGAAATGGCGACATATGTGGTCAACATTAAAAATGATTAATTTGACCTCTTTCCTACAGGGACACTACTGACATTGCAAAATGCATCCTTTTATACTGTTATGATGTGCAATCAAAAAATGTGTTTATAATGGGGAAATTTCAGCAACCAAGGGACAAAAGGCAGAAAAAGTTAAAATCTAATAATTTTTCATACTGAAAATCAGTTATTTTGTATTTTTCCCAATTGATGAAACCACTATAAAATTGGCGTTTAAAATATATTATTCTAAAATTATAAATAATTTGCAGTTTTGATCAGAACTGATGTTAATTAACATATTTATGCAAAAAAAGTTGAAAAAATTATCTGATATATTTTACAGCAACTTTTGTTAGTGGCTTTTTTCAGCCACCAAGGGTACAAAGGATGCTATTCTAGATATGGCTAGGGACAGTATCTATACCTTTACCTTCAATATTCTCCAGTTTTCATTAATACACACATACATAATTTACAATTATTAGTGCATTCTAAATGTTATTTAATTATACATTATTTATATTTATGATAGCTCATCATTTTAATAAAATTATAAATATGATTATTAGGGGCCAAGCAGCCTACACTGCTAGCACCCTATTGTTATCCTGCATGTTTTCTTTCTTCATGTTTCTTCTTCTTCTTCTTCTTCTCTTCTTCTTCTTCCAAGGAAATCCCACTTCCCATCACTAATAATCAACAAACTTTGCACAAAGGTCCTTGCCAGATGTCCTAAACTGGAAACACAAGACAATAGTCCTGATGGTGGCGCTGCAGCAAGCCCTAAATTTCAAACTTTGAAAATTCACAACAAATCAACCATATGTGCTACAGCTTTGGAACTTTCACTTTGAAATTTGCTTTTCCATGGCATGGATGGCTGCTGCCTGGCACCCTGATCCTTGGCTTAGTCAATTTGTGAAGCCACACATGAACTGTCACTTGTCAGCCCTATGTTCAGGAATTGTCCTATGTGGATTAGACACTATTAAGGTTAAAGTAATTATGATCCAGGCAGTTTCACAGAGAGACAAATACTCTTTATCAACACTTTTCCCTGTTATCCCTTGTCTCTTTTCCCTGTTTATTTGGCTTAGCTATCAATCAATATGCAGAGTCTATCTAATAGCCAATAGCTACTAATCATTGCAGCTGTAGAATTCCTATAAAGAGTTAGAAGAAGTTTTAAACATATATACCAGAGTTGTCTCTTTCTAACTAGCTCAGTGAGATAGAGCAGAGTCTCTTGAGCCAGAAATTGAGTTCAAGCCTCAACTGATGTAAAATGCACATTAAAATGACACCTTTTTTTCATCTTCCTACACTCTGCTCGTTGCTTAGAATTCCCTCATTCTGCCTATAATTGCCCGGCCCTGACAACTGCTGCGCAGCAGCTATAATTATTATTAATATTATTATTATTACTGTTACTGATAATAATAATAATAAAAATAACCAATAATAATAATAATAATATATTTTTTTTTATTATTTTACTTGACCTGTATTCACTTATATTAACTATATTATTTTAGTGAAAACTGTCGAGTCTTATCTGTCGTTATCACTAATGAAAAAGAAAAAAAGAAAGAACTATTGTTCCTCCCTTTAATGTGAACTTATATTGCCCAGCAAATTTCAGTATAACACAGATTGCTAGGCTTTAGGTCCATCTAGCCTTTTAGTGTAAAATATCACCCTTATAATGCACAATAAAGAACGGAACCACTTTTTTCATAACAACATAAGCAATTAGAATATGCAACCTAAAGTGATGTCACATACAAGTACCAATAGTTATTTGACCATGAAAACAAAAGAAAAAAATAACACAAACATTTGATTTCACTGAACAGAGAAAATGCTAGAACAAAATTTGACATTAGAATATTGTTCTGTCAGGTCATAGTAATCAAACTGAAAAACCAACAACTCTCTAATCAATGTATAACAAAAACAATACATATATTTACAGAATAAGTGCTTTTGTTTTTGATCCATAAGAAATCCTGAAAACAATTCCTGTCTACAACGAAACAGAGGTACACACCACACTCCTCACACTTAAATGGGTGTGACTGACTGACCTGCTTCACCTGCATTCAGTGTATGGAAGTCTTGTTTCCACACAAGTCACTTGATTTTGTCAGTCTGAGCAAAGATTGAAAGAGATATGTGTTCCCTGTGTTCCCTGTGTGCTCTGCCAGAAGGGAGCACAGCTCGATCAGCACTAGACATTGCTGGACAGCTCTCTCAAGGCACTGTGAGTCAGAGGGACAGGCCTGTTGTCCTGCAGCAGGGATGCCAGGCTCTTCACCACTGTAAAACAAATAATATCAATAAAACAGGGGTGCTCCTATAGCTCACTTGATAGAGCAGGCACCCCATGTGTTGAGCCTGTCAGTCTTCTGCAGCAGTAACAGATTTGAATCCCACTTGTGACCCATTTGCTGCACATGATGCCCTCTCTCTCTACCCCCTTTCCTGTCATCTCTTCAGCTGCCCCTGTCACATTAAAGGCAAATGCCAAAAACATATCTTTAAAAGATAAATAAATAAATAAAACACACATGAGATCATATAAATCAAATCATTAACTGTTTTTGTATTCACTTCTCACATCGCTGAAACCTGTAGACATGTTCTACATACTCTGTATGCTATGTGCTGTATGCAAGGAGTTGACTCATACAGCAAAATATCTTGTGTTCATGCATTTATCTATTCTAACTAATAACCATACCCTCCCACCGCCCAAAATTTCCTGTGTACACACAATTTCCCACTCTCCCTGAGAACAACAGACCTGACCAGCAACCACACAGCTGTGAAAATAACACCTCTGTATTCATTTGTGTCTGCATGTCTTTTGCCTTTTAAATATCTGCATAAATAACCACAAAATATACAAATAAGAAAACAACTATCCATGTATGTATATTCATTTCTTCACATTAAAGTGATTCATATTATACATACTGCAAATAAATACAGGCCACTTACTCTTCAGCTGGATCAAATCCTTCTTGACAAACTTCACTCATTTGTGAGATCATAATTTTCTGTCCTTCCTTCCTCTCCTCGTCATCATCATAGCTTTGAAAAATCACTTCAAATGTTTTCGCACTGATCATGTGTCCTATCCCTCCATCCTGTTTTGCACTTACACGCATGCTGTCTCTCCCTCAGAAATTGGTTGGGAATATCTGCCTTTTGTCAAACGTCAATCCCAATACAGTTAGGGTTAGTCACATGGCAAGTGACATCTAATTCCTCCTACAATGTCAGAACTAGGATTTCATCCCATGACACAAGATTCCCTAGAAATCTAATCAACACCATATTACATATTTCACCTGTGAAATGCAATGACGGGACAGAAGACAAAATGTCTTATTTATTTATTTTGGTAGCACACGACATATTAGATATATTCAGAAAAAAGGATGTTCTCACTTTATTGTCATAAAACATGCAGCAGATATGTGTGTGCATGCTGTGTGTTGGTAAAACACAACACAGTCAATTCATTAAAACACAGCACTGAGTAAAAAGCACATACATGCTCAGTGTCTGACCTTGTAGCATTGCATATATACTAATGCACAAATGCTGAAGTGAAAATAAAGACATGCTCACTTAACTTTGAGTGGTCATTGATTTTACTAGCCAAGCATGTGTTGAGTTGTTATTACTGTAGACTCACTCTCACAGTCTCAGCTCGTAGCAGCAAAGCAGCAGTAAAACACAGGTTGGACTGTGACGAATCACGCTATGAGGCCGCAGCTGTCGGCACCACAAATGTCGCAGGGGCTGCGGTCGCCGGCACTCCGACTTGCTGGCGCCCAGAGTCGCTTGGGCGTGCGAGGGCCCGTTCAACGCTGCTTGCAGCTTTAATTTTCTTTGTTGTTCTTGGGTTATTAGGTGTTTTTTTCAGGTATGTGTCATTTTGTGCATATGTAGGTTTACATTAGTTATGAGTGGTCTAGTTTTTTAATGTAAAGACAAAATTGTGTTGAAATGTTGACTGAATGAGGATAATAATGAACGATCAACTGTAAGATTACTTTTGCTCCTCTCCCCTCTGGAGTTTGCATGTTCTCCTCGTGTCTGCGTGGGTTCTCTCCGGGTACTCCGGCTTCTTCCCACAGTCCAAAGACATGCAGCATAATAGGTTAATTGTTGACTCTAAATTGCCTGTAAGTGTGAATGTGAGAGTGAGTGGTTGTCTGTCTCTATGTGTCAGCCCTGTGATGAACTGGTGACTTGTCCAGGGTGTACCCCGCCTCTCGCCCAATGTCAGCTGGGATAGGCTCCAGCTCCCCTTGACCCTCACGGATAAGCGGTTACAGAAGATGAATGAATGAACAATCAGATTGATGTATTGATTTTTTCTTATTATATTTGTGTGATTTGGTGCAAAGTGGGAAGTGTATGTTATGTTGGTTGTATGTAAATAAATGATGTTTTGAAGTCAAAGTTAGTAACAGTTCATATAAATGTAGATATGGTTCAAATTTTGTGATGAATGAGAAAGTTTATAAATTGTATCAATGACTACATTTACATGCAGTCAATATTCAGGTTAAGGTCAATATTCCAGTTTCTGAAATATTCGGAATAACCCGTTTACATGCGTGAGCAAAGGGTTATTCCTGTATACATGGTAACTGTAATCAATTGGGATATCCCGATCAAAACGGCGACGCACGGACAACGTCTTGACGCACGGAGACGGGACGACGATGACGACTCCGCAGCCGCCACATTAATGCGTACTGATGCATTTCAGCAACACATCAGATTTTGTCACACAGTAACAACATGTACTGAATGGCTGCTCCACCTTAAGGCTCAGAGTTGTGTATTATCGAGGTATTAATTATTTAGCAGAAAATGTAATTTCAGCACTATCAACATTATAATGAACACAATATTGACTGAACAAGCCGCACGTAGCTTGATCTTCACTAGACTGCCAGGATGATAGAAGTTAATTACTTGTGATCTGTCGCTGTCTGACTGAACAGCCTCATAGAAATGATATTTTACAATTCTTCATATTTTATTCTAACGAAATTCGTTACGGCAAGTAATTAAGTGCTTTTAAAGTCATGATATTAAGCTGACACGGATCCCTCATTTTGTTTGCGGTCAGACGCTGATGCTGCGTCTCCAGCATAAGGCTGGCACGGTGCGTGTCGTGGTGTTAGCTACAGTCGGCTTAATAAAGTCAGTGATCACGAGTTAGAATTATATATTTATTTTTTTAAAAATAACCTTTTATTCACCGAGGTTTGGATTGGATTCTTCGGGAGATTTTAGTGTCTTTCTTCTGTGACAGATGCATTTCACTACTGCCAACTGTTGGAGGTAAATCCGTCCGTATGCTCCCATCTGACAGTATTTAACCCAGAAGTAATGAATTTTGGTTTAAGTTTTAGTTGACAAAATGAACACTGCTTCTTCCTGTATTCCTGTACTCAATAGACCAAGATCCCTTGTGAATAGAACATGCGCAGAACACAAATTAATGTTCCTTTGGATGGGGATATCCCGATAGGCGTATACATGACCAAATATTAGGGTAAGAAAAGGAGTAACCCAGGGGTCATATTCGGGTTTTTAAAAAGGGTTATTGGTGTTTACATGGCCGTGCACAACCGGGTTATTGCTAATATTCCGGTTATGAAAGGGTTATTTGACTGCATGTAAACGTAGTCATTGAAGTTGTGTTGTAGCTTTTATCAGATGTGCAGTTACAGTTGTATTGTAGGACAAAAAGAAATGCAGTTGCACAGTTGTGTCTTAGAAGTCAGTTCTAATGGTGTTTTAAATTCAGATTGTGTATTAGGAGAGGATAAAAAACGTGAGTGATGGCACGTTCATTTGACAAGGAAAAGTTCTAGAAATAGGTTTAAATGTAATTAATGTGCGAGTTTATTTAACAAAAGTGATTGAAAGTGTGTGTCTGCATCATGGTTTCATAGTAATTGTTGATTATTTTGTGTTTCTTATTGTTCTTGTTTAAAGTGAGGCTGTGTTTTGTAGGTAGATGTGTAACATTTGTATTTGTACAGAAAGAAGGAGGTTGTTGATCAAAGTGTTTCATTACAGGATGAAGCTGAACACAAAAGGTGCTCAACACAAATGTAGAGGGACACAAATGAAATCACAACAGCACGTTACACAAATGAATCAGACAAAAAAGGGAAGTCATGATGTGAAAGAGGCAGATGTCATCACTTTTTGAGAAGAACATTAATGTGGTTAAACCACAGAACATAAACGTCTACAAGTTTAAGGTAATATTGTGACGAGTGTTTGCACATGAAAAAATCCACAAGTGAAAAGGAAAAAGAAAACAACATTAAAAGTTCCAACGAAAAAAGACATTTGTGGAATTTGTGCATTATAAAGAAAAAGTTTGTGTCTTTAAAATAAGTGTGTTATGTTGTGGTTAGTTCTTTACAAGACGCACAAACAACGTTAATAAACATATCAAAGTAATAAAAGTGTGTCAGGTTAATATAAAGTTTAGTATAATAGCACACACAAAAAATGACAAAACAAGTTAGAAAATAAAAGTAATAATAAAAGTTTGGAACAGAGTTCTTCTGTTAAAAAAATATTAATAACAAAAAAGGAAAAAATATAATGATGTTGTAGTTATTTAAACAATAAAGCAACAATGTTCGGTTGCAGTAACATTAGTTACATGTGAATTGAGTGTGTCACCAGAAACATGTTTGAAACTGTCCTGGTGTGAAGACAACATTTATATAAGACAGTTAATAATTTGTGCAGTGAAATGTGTGTGAATCATTGAATCAGGAACAATGTTAGATATTAAGGCTTTATAGTGCAGAAAGTACAACATGATCACGTCGTAATGTTGGTTTAGTCACTATAGTTGTTTTCAGCTTCATGGAGTTTTCAATGTGGAAAAGTTGAAGTGTATGGAGGACGTGTTTAAGACATGTCCAAGAGCGTCTCCACATCCAGGTTGTCAAAGTGGTCCATGTTGTTGTTGATGTGGTTGTCAGGTTGTTGTTCTATTTGTTGTTCTATTTGAACAGGGAGGCCGTCAATGAAACACTCCTCAATGTTTCCATGTATGTTGATGCAGGACATGGTCAATGACATGAAACTTCTTGAGATGCACAGTAGCACAAAAAATTGTCCTAAAAGACTGTGTGTGCCATAAACTGTCAGTAGCTTCTTTGTTGGATCTGTAAACACCAGCAAGAATCAACAGACCCAGGTGTGTCTGTAGGTCTGTGCCGTCCAGCTCGCTCCACTTGTTGCCGTACACGTCTCCTCTCTTTATTTGTCATGTCCAGCACTATCACCTGAATTGACTCTGACAGAAACAACTTAAAGTTGGACTTTATGCCATCAGCACGAGACGCTGCATACCTGGTTGGACCGCGGGGGCTCCTGTCTGTCTCTGGTCCTGACATGTGTCGTCTGTCACTGAGAGGGATGAAGACCACAGCAAGTTTCCATCCTTTGACTGGAAACCATCTTCCTCTTCCTCATCAGAGGACACGTCTTCCTCAGATGAAACATAACTGTCATCATGTTCAGTGTTGTCCTCCTCTTCTCATACGTCTTCTTCCACTTCTTCAGGTCCCTCCTGGTCTCTGTCCTCCTCATCAGGTCTCCACATGATTTCAAGAAGCTCTTCTTCAGTGTAGCTCCTCTTCATTGAGCTCTCTGAGACTAAAATGTGAAATGCTGTAAAAACTCAGAGGTTTTGATTCTTGATTGTTTTGTTGTTGTTTTGGGAAGGGACATCAAACAGCTGTTTACACAGATGTTTCTTTGATGTGTGTGTCTGTGACCCAGTAGTGAACTATTACCCCATCACTGCACAACCTAGTGGCAGTGGCGGATTTAAGAAATTTGGGGCCCAAGGCAAAGGCAGGCATGGGGCCCTCTGAAATGAGAAGACAACACACAAAACAACAGGTCAATTATACAGATACAGACATTTTAACAGAATATACATGCACTATTTTTTACCAGTAAGTTCTCTGATAGAATACTTAGGATGGATCACATACATAGAATTGACTTCACTATATAAGTTGTAATTTCATGACTGTATATGTGACAGAGATGATTTATCTTTATACAGCTCAAATTTGAGCAACAGCAGCAGCAAGCCAGTAGAGGCTGTTCTCTATGTTGTGGTGCTGAAATGAGAAGACAACACACAAAACAACAGGTCAATTATACAGATACAGACATTTTAACAGAATACACATGCATTATTTGTTTTACCTTTTGTCCCTCTCTTCCTGTCCCTTTTTCACGTTGTCTCTCAGAGGCAAATACTGCACTTTCTACTCCACAACTGTACATTATTTACGTTGCTGGTTACATATTTCAAACCCTTCCTGCTCAGTGGAAACCACGTACCCCCAAAATGATGATTTAATGCTAATATTTGTGATAAACTGAAAGAGTCTTCCTTTGAGGGGTGACTTCTTAAGCCAGAACTCTTTAAAAAAAATCGCCTTGGGCCAGCTGGAAAATGCATCATGACAAGGCTGAAAACAGGCTGCATGTCACAGGAAAGACTAGTGATGCTACAAATATATGACAATTGCTTAAACTGCCCAACAGTAAATGAATTAATTTAAAATTAGCTCAACCTTAAACATCTACAGCAGTAAATGATAACACACATTAAAGCAATATTAATACAAAGCTATAACACTGACAGGGGTCATTTTAATGCAGAGTGAGTAGTTGTTAATAACTTCCTTAAGTTACATAGTTTTTATTGTTTTGAATGCATAACTTAACACATTAAGGACTAAAAACACCTGCCAAAATTACCTGTAAAACCTATGGGTGATTTTAGAAAGACCCCCCAAAGCCCAAAGTTTTCCTGGAAATTCAACACGAAAAAAAAAAACAAAAAACGCCTAAATAATTGATTTCTCATCCTCTGTAGCAAATAGAAACGAAACTCAAAGCTTACTTCAAAATGACTCATAAGCTTTCCCGTCTTCAATGGGATGAAGAAATACTTATCAATATGGCGGGGGGGGGGGGATCACCTCTTCGACAGTTTTGATGCTCACTAGTTGTTCATCTCCACACGATGGACCCTCCCCAACAGGTGTCGACAGTGAAGAAGGTAGTCACTTTAGCTAACTTTGAGAGCAGCTTTCTGCTTTCCTCCTTCTTTCTCCTCTTTTCAGCACCGCTGGGGTAGCTTCTTTTCATCTTTATCTTTTTCTTTTCTTTTCTTTTCTTTTCTTTTCTCTTCTCGTCTCGCCTCTTCGCGCCGTTTGTTTTCATATGTTTTGCTGCTGTCTTCCTGGATCCTAGCCCCTGCCTAGTGGTGAGTCTCAGCTGCTGTCTCTCTCTCTCTCTCTCTCTCTCTGTGTGTGTGTGTGTGTGTGTGTGTGTGTGTGTGTGTGTGTGTGTCTTTATCCCATCATGGGGTCCAGAGTCTGACAGCACAGTCACGGTGTGGGGTCCAAAATTTTGGTGGGGCCCCAAATCCTGGACCCCACAAAAATAACGTCTAATTCAGTGAAAAGTCCTGTGAAGTTTTCAGGGTAAACCCCAAAATGCACATTTACCAACCGAGTGTGCTTAGGTGTGCTTAGCAGAAGTAACTCAGTACCAGCCTCTAGTGGTGGGGACTGGTATTGCACAAATACACACTTTTCACACACACTTGGGTAAATCAGAGATCCTAATGCTAAGATAAGCATTTAACCATGCTTATGCCAACTAGACTGATTAGCTGCTAATGTAGAGCTAATTTTAAGGTAATTAAAGCAATAACTTATATAATAAATCTGTACTGTAACTGTATAGACAGCTTACTATCAGCACTGAATAATGGTTAAACATAGATTTGCTGTAAATGCAGTAACAATATCCATAATCTTAATACTCTTTAAAAGCCCAAACTTTACAGTATCTAACCCACTTTTTCTGTCTGTAAATCAGAGATACTGACTCTCAGCTAAACATTTATCCATGCTTATGCTAGCCACATGGATTAGCTGCTAACATTGAACTAATTTAATCTTAGGTAATTGAACCAATAAATAAATTAATTAATTAATTGTGAAGACAGCTTACCATCACCACTGAATGATAGTTAAATATAGTTTTACTGTAAATGCACTAACAATATACATAAAAATCATAATATATTCATAATGTTATTAATATTCATGCTTTTTAAGAGCCTAAATATTATAGTAGATGACCAGTAATACATCATCTAACTCACTTTTTGTCTGTATATCAGAGATGCTAACTAACCTAAACATTTAGCCATGGTTATGCTAACTTCACTGAGCAGCTACTAACATAGAGCTAATTTTAAGGTCATTGAGCCAATTAATTATTTAATGAATTAACTGCAAAGACAGCTAACTATTGGCACTGAATTGGAGTTTAAAAATAGGTTTACTGTAAATGCAGTAAAAATATGCATAATATTCATACTTTTTAAGAGCCTAAAATTAATTGTAGATGACCAGTAATACATCATCTAACCCACTTTTTCTGTCTGTATATCAGAGATGCTAAGTCTAACCTAAACATTTAGCCATGGTTATGCTAACCAGACGGATTAGCTGCAAACATAAAACTAATTCAATTTTAGGTAATGTAACCAATAAATAAATAAATTAATTAATTGTAAAGACAGCTTACCATCACCACCGAATGATGGTTAAACATAGTTTTACTGACTGGTGTAGAGATTTCAGATGAGTTATGGGTGAAAGGGCTGGGCAGGATTAAAGCATGCTCTGTCACTGCTAGACTTCAACTCATTCAGTTTAAAGTCATTCATCGACTGCATTTCTCCAAGACTAAGCTTAATAGAATTTTTCCATCTCTCTCTTCTACTTGTGATAAATGTAAGTCAGGTGACGGGACTCTCAGCCATCTTCTGGTCTTGCCCAAAAGTCATGTCTTTCTGGTATGATATTTTTAAACTGTACAGTGACATATACAGCAGACAGCTAACCCCTGATAATAATTTTGTGATTTTGGGTTGCTCTGACCTTTCTATTTCTCTGCCTTCTGCATTACAACAAGCTCTCATGTTTGGTATGGTCATAGCAAAAAGGGTGATACTGAGAGAGTGGAAATCTGCTTCTCCTCCATGCTTTAAAAAATGGCTGAATGACATGGTTTTTTGTTTATATTTTGAGGAAATTCGGTATACCTTGTCAAATAATCGCCCCAAGTTTCTTAAGATCTGGGGACCTTTCATTGATTATATTAGGAGGGAGAGGTGTCATACTGGGCCCTAGTCATGTTGGGCTGCATTGCACTGTGATGTATCACGGTATCACATTGTCTTGGCAGTATGGACTCTTTCTCTGACCTACAATCCACTTGTGGACATTTCAATCAGTATAAGGACTGATGTGCATATGTGCACCTTTCTGTGAGCTGGCAGCTTGTTTGTTTTATTTTGTTCCGTGTTGTCATGTCTATTCGTCTATTTTCATAATGTGCTGTGAAAAAGGATAAAAATCATAAATAAAATATTGAAAAAAAAATAGTTTTACTGTAAATGCAGTAACAATATACATAATATTCATAACAGATTCATAATGTTATTAATATTCATTTTTAAGAGCCTAAACCTTATGGTAGATGACCAGTGATACATCATCTAATCCACTTTTTCTGTCAGAGATGCTAACTCTAACCTAAACATTTAGCCATGGCTATGCTAACTTCACTGTGTAGACATAGAGCTAATTTTAAGGTCATTGAACCAATTAATTATTTAATAAATTACCTGTAAAGACAGCTAACTATTGGCACTGAATTGGGGTTAAAAAATAGGTTTACTTAAATGCAGTAAAAATATCCATAATATTCATGCTTTTTAAGAGCCTAAACCTTATGGTAGATGACCAGTAATACATCATCTAATCCACTTTTTCCATCTGTATATCAGAGATGCTAACTCTAACCTAAACATTTAGCCATGTATGCTAGCTACACTGATTAGCTGCTAACACAGAACTCATTTTAAGGTAACTGAACCAATAATTATTTTAATAAATTAACTGTAAAGACCGCTTACTATTGGCACTGAATAATGGTTAAACATAGGCTTACTGTAAATGCAGTAACAATATCCATAATATTCATACTTTTTAAGATCCTAAATTTAATCATACATGGCCAGTAATACATCATGTAATCCATGTTTTCTGTCCATATGTGTATATCGGAGAATAATCCACTCAGTATGTACTCACCCCTATGCCGATGTGATGATGGGTAAAGAGTTTTAGGAGAAACAGGGCTGCAGCCTCATCCAGTACCAATGGCAGTGAATGGTGGCCATGGATAAAACATTAAAAAAAGAACACAAAACAAACACAAAATGTCTCCATCTTGCACGTGTGGTGTAATCCAAGTGTCCGCGAGCCGCGACATTAAAATTTAACCGCAAAAGACGCCATTTACACCATGTTTTTAGCCTAAATGTCAACTGTAGCCTCCCAGATAGCATCTAAACATGGTGTCGATGTATTGCGAGACTTCAGTAAGAGATATACGAAGTCTCGCGATACATCGACACCATGTTTAGATTGATTAGCTGCTAAGGAAGGCTAGACATTAGGTATAAAAATAAATATAATTATAGCTGCTGTGCAGCAATGGTCGGGGCCGGCAATTTTAGGCAAAATTAGGCAATTCTGAGCAACAAGCAGAGTGTAGGAAGATGAAAAAAAGGTGGCATTCTACATCAGTTGAGGCTTGAACTCACAATTTCTGGCACAAGAGACTCTGCATATTGACTGATAGCTAAGCCAAATAAACAGGGAAAAGAGACAAGGGATAACAGGGAAACGTGTTGATAGAGTATTTGTCTCTTCCCAAACTGCCTGGATCATAATTATTTTAACCTTAGTAGTCTCTAATCCACATAGCATGATACCTGAACATAAGACTTTCACATTTGAAAGTCCATCCTGCCTTAGCTGAGGCTCGAACTCACGACTCCTGAGACTGAGGTCCATCTTTCATCTCACTGAGCTAATTGGCAAGTGACAAGTCATGTGTGGCTTCACAAATTGACCAAGCCAAGGATCAGGGTGCCAGACAGCAGCCATCCATGCCATGGAAAACAACATTTCCAAGTGAAAGTTCCAAATCTGTAGCACATATGGTTGATTTGTTGTGAATTTTCAAAGTTTTGAAATTTAGAGGCTTGCTGTAGCGCCACCATCAGGACTATTGTCTTGTGTTTCCAGTTGAGGACATCTGGCATGGGACTGGACCTTTGTGAAAAGTTTGGGTAGATTTCTCATATGGAAATGTTGTACAAGCTGAGGCTTGAACTCACAACCTTCAACACCAAGAACCACCTCTATCTCACTGAGCTAATTGGCAAATGGAAACACCACTTGTAGCTTCACAAATTGACTAAGTCAGTCACCTGTGTGCAAGACAGCAGCTGTTAGCATGTAAAGGCAGATTTCAAATGGCTGTCAAAAATTCAGTTATTGGGACAAAAATCCCAAAATACACAAATTGCATCTAGACAGCATGGAGATGTTGGTCATTAGTTTTTAACAATGATTTATAGGCTCCAAAAGTGAAAAACTGATGTTTAAAAATGGCATTTTTGCATTGACTCCAATTGTTCACATGAGAGTGAAATTCAAAATGCTGTAAAAAATTCAGTTTTTGAGATAAAATTCTGATATTTTCCAAAGATCATCTACCATGACTCCAAAATTTTGTCATTTTTTTTTCATGAACATTGAAAATGTATTTAGCAAGAATTTGCAAGTACCTAGGGTCCTGGCAGCTTAGGCTGCCAGGACAATAATTAATAATAGTGAAGAAGTAAATGTGTTACATGATATCTTGTTCATCTATATTAATGACGTTAAAAATGATAAGAATCTATTTTTGAATAAATAGTTTGAATATATAATGTCTAGATTTAAAAGACAAATTGGGTAGCATGGATATAGATATAGTGACATGCCAGTTGGGCGGAATGCAGAGTCCCACGTGTTACAGCATGACCACCCTTACAGGACGTGCTCACTACGCACAACAAGCGCTCCTTAACTCCACTCGCCGTGAGCAGGTCGATATCGCGTTTGTGGATGGCTTGGCAGAAGCGTTTATGAAAAGGTAAGTTACGCTACATTAATATTAAGATGTACATAGTAATGAATGATCACAGTGCTTTTGAACGTTAGTTTTTGTGTTAGTTACAGTAGTTCCGTTTTCAAACAGTTAGAAAGGCAACCAGACGGATAGCTACATCATGTTAGCGAGGTAAAGTTAGCCGAGGTAAAGTTAGCTACCACATTGTTAGCCAATTAACTGATTGGCTAACAATGTGGTAGCCGCTTCAGGCACGTCTTTGGTTGAAAACGGTGGTTGGTGAGTTTTATCGTTACTTGAATTAACAAAACACAAAACAAGTGTGCGGTTAACGTAACTCAAGGAGGGATTCATTAATGATTGTGCGTGAAATTAATGGTGATAGTTTGGATTGACAGAGCGAGACAGGGCCGCTTGCTAATTTAAGGTGAGGGTGAAGCGATGGTGACGGACAGACAACAAAATCAGGTATTAGACGGGCCCGGTGCTAATTTGTTAAGCGCTGACATCGCCGCTGTGCCACGTTTTTCTCCAGTCAGGGTGACCAGATGAGAATGGGTGAAATTTAGGACGGGGGAGTTGGAAGTCAGCGTGTCTTGTCAGATGGATTAAAAAGTAGAAAATAAATTTAAAGTAACATGAGATTGTGATCATTTGTTAGTAATGTGAAGATCAGTTACAGGTTGTAAGGGAGATATGAAGCTCAGTGTCCAGCAGCAAGGTGTCTTTCTAGCTGTTTTCTATAGATACACAGCAGAGACAGCTCATGTGAGATATCATTTTATTTAAATAATGACTTTGCTGTTGTCAACATTACTGTTACTGCTCCAGAAATATTAAGTTATATTTAAAAAATCCAAATCTAATGCCATTCTTATTTTAGTCTTTGTTTAAAAAAATAAAAAAGCAATTATTAGTAATGGGGAAGAACTCATGAAAGTATCTTAAAGAACCAAACCAATAAGGGTTCTAGTTTAGTTGCACTACAACATATAAATAATGTTCTTTGTATGATATTTAGAGCTGCTAGTAATGATTATTCATAATCAATTAATCTGTCAACCATTTTCTTGATTAATTGATTAGTCCATAAAATGGTAAAAAGATAGATAATGAACTTTATTCATTTAAATATCTTGTTTTGTCCAGATAGTCAGTTTACTGTCAGAGAGGAGTAAAGAAACCAGAAAATATTCACATTTGAGAGCTGAGCTGAAATCAGAGTATTTGGACATCTACAATGTATCTCAAAATGAGTAATTGATTAGCAGAATAATTTGTGATTAATTTACTGGTTGATTAATAATCGACTTATCATTGCAGCTCCTATATGCAACATTAATTTACCAGTCACATGCCTGTTTAAGTGATGAACTGCACTACTGATGGTGGTTTTTAGAGGTGGCAGCAGACTTCTTATTAATTTCATGTGCTACAAAATTTTCAACCTCTGTAGCAGTGCTTTGTGCACATTAGACCATTTGCTAAATTTATTCACAAATCATGTAAGAATTAGGTTCTCGGGGGCATCGCCGGTGGCTCATGCTACCTCCCAATTTTTTATTTTTATATGTATGTATATATACACATATATATATATATATATATATATATACACACACACACACATATATATGTATGTACATATATATATATATATATATATATAATATATATATATATATTATAACAAATTAACATTTATGATTCTATGAATTTTCTGACACTTGAAGGTACACTGGACCACTTATTATTGCTCAAATGTATGAAACTGTGGTTGTCTAACATAAATTATTTAGATTAAAAAACTTTATTTGATTGTAGGCTTATGGCTGCTGCGAGACGCAGGAAACCACCTATCAGAGATGCCATTGAACATGCGGCCAAGGGCCAGGACAAGACAGCAGAGCTGGAAGTAAAATACATCAATGATTATAAAGGTATGGTGTTTGTGTTTTCAGTATACCTTGTTGTCATTTACTTTTGGGGTGATATCCTGTCATATGTTTTTTTTGATGTGTTATGACAGGAATCGCTCCTACTTGTAGCTGCTGGGGAAATTAAAGAATAGAACTGAATAGAACTTTGAACAGTGTAATGGTACCTGTATGTGTGCACTAGGTCGAGGGTGTTTGCCAAGGCCATTTTCCAAAAAGGAGACTTTGTGGTTGATTACAGAGGGGAATTAATAAATTCTGAAGAATCACAAAGGAGGAGGAGGATATATCTCAGTCATTGTGCTGTCTTCATGTATGATTTCTTCTGGAAAAGAAAGAGTGTGGTGGTAAGTTTTAAACTGAATTTTAAATTTCTGAACAATTGTTTGTTTTTCATGTCTCAGACAACTGTGTGACATTAATGAATAATAATGAGTAATAAACACAGCAACTATAACCATTAGTAATGAAACCTGTGTTGCACAGATTCGTTAAGATTCGCCTAATGAGTGATTTATCATATTTTTGAAGTATTGATGCAGCTCAAGAAGATGGCAGTCTTGGAAGGCTTGTCAGTGATGACCACTACAATCCAAACTGCAAGATGAAGAAGGCTGTTGCAGAGGCAAGCCTCACCTCTTTCTCTTTGCTCTGAGGGACATTATTCGTGGAGAAGAGATAACATACGAATATGGAGGAACTGACTGGCCTTCGAGGAAACAGGTTTGTCAAAATGGAGTTGCTGAATGTCAGTTCTCAGTTGAAGAGAGATTAATTGTGCATACTGGCATAAATGTGGATGTCAGAATGATACAGAATTCTTTCTTTGCTCAGACAAAAGCCAATACTGTTTTTTTTCTCCTTGTGATTATATTAAGTTTTGCATGGTTTGGGATAGCATTGCAGTCTGGCTCATTTACTTACATTACTTTCAATTTTCTGTCCATAAATTACATGTAAATTACATACTTAGACTACAACTTATTCTTCAGGTTGAAGGACAACCTCTTGCCAGTGACTCCTCTGAGACTGAGATCTCCAGAAGTACAGACCAGATTCCCCAGGGATCTCCGTGCTCCCAGATACAGGTAATCTTTTGTCCTGATTGTTTTACTCGTCTTTCATTTGTTCAGATTGTAGTTTTTAAGCTCTCTCTCTATAATTAATTGTTTAAGTGTTTGCGCTTGAAGGTACATTTTAGCTTTCTTAAGATCAATATAAGCACACTCAGGTTTTGGTGATATAATGGGGTCCAATGTTGGTGCTTGTAGAATACTAGACTTTAATTGTAACCACTCCAAGCCCCACACACACACACTTGTCAGGTCTCTTGTAGTTGTGGGGCTCATCCCAGTTGAATATAATGTCGTACCTTTAATTACAATATATTTATGTTTCTGTCATAAACTTAAACAAACTCCATGTATGAGACATGTTGTTACGTGAGGTGTAAAGTCAACCGAAACACTGGAGGTGTGGACCCAAAATGCAGACAGGAACACTGGTGCAGAGTTCAAAGGAGATTTAATTGTAAAGCAAAACAAAACAAAGGGTAACAGACTCAGGCTTACTTAGACAACAAGAGATCCAACAGACAAAAACCAAAAAAGCAAAATCCAGGAAATCCAAAAGGGGAAAAATAAATCCAACACACACTGGTGGAGACTCAGAGAATGCACGAAAAAATCCAAGAAAACACTGGAGGAAACACAGAGAATGCACAAAAATCCAAACGGGGAAAAAAACAAAATACACTGTAGACCACACTGGAAAGACACAGGAACATTCAACCGGAGTACAACAAACAAACTGACAAAGACAAAGAGACACACAGGGACTAAATAGACAGGAAAGTAATCAAACACAGGTGGGTGGAAACAACAGGTGAACCAAATCAGTAATCAACAAAGAGCAGGAAAGGAACAAAGACAGGAAGTAAAAAACAACAAAGACACACAGGGGAAACCAATACTACAAAATAAAACAGGAAATGACCAACAAAACACAACCATGACACATGTCTTTGAACTTAAGGTGAATTTGTGTCCGACCAATCAAACCCACCTCACTCACACACATTTTTCAGGTCTCATGTAGTTGTTGGGTCCATGCCAAGTGAATAATGTTGTGCACATTTAATTATTGTTAAAGAGAGAGCACACACCATCTAATTGGATTATTGTTAGTCTCCAACTGATTAATGTTCAATATTTTTCAAAAGTTTGAAATCACAGAGAAATTTTTATGTTTTTTTATATTGATATAGTTCATCTCCACAAAAGCAATTCATCTGATTTCTGACCATTTCAACATGACCAGCTACATGCAAGCCAACTCAAATGCGCGCCAACTCATTTTATCTTCAGGACAGTAAAGTCATGGCTGTTGAAATGGGACATTGCACTTTTCTTTGAATAATTAATCTTTAATCTTTCATTTCAAGTTGTGTAGTACCAGTTTTCGAAAAAAAAAAAAAAGCCATATGGCCAAATAAAGTTAATGTTAAAGTTAGGTTTTTCAAATGCTTGTGCAAATGTATACATTTGTGCATGTGTGTTTATCATATTTTTCATTATCTTTTTTTTTCTAAAGGGCTCAGATTACCCAGAACCCCAACCCCCAATGAAAAATATTCAAACAACTATTTCCCTTGTAGACTACACGGATTCCGACGAATCTCAGGTATTGTGATGTTAATGCATTTGAGCATTGTCATGTGTTCTTTTCATCTTTTTTTCTTTACATCCATTGGTCCAAATTCCCATTACATACATTTCTTTTGGACGCTCTAGACATCACATCCAAGTTCTGAGTCTCAACGTAAACCTCTCACAGTGCGTTCACACCGGACGCGAAGTGAATTTTTCGCGCGACGAGATTACATACAAAGTCAATGCAAAGATGCAAATACATGCGAATTTGTGCCGGCGGCGCGAATTGTGGGCTTTGCGCGATGCGAATATGCGAATTTGCGATGCGAATGACACGGTGCGAATTCGCAGGAGTTCAAAAAATTGAACTTTGGCGAAATATTCGCGTGAAGCTGTGTCGGGACAGCGTAATCAGCGTTGAGATTCTAGACGATGACGTCAGTGATGTAGCCGGTAGCCCCTCCCCTTCGTTTTGGGCGAATATTCGCGAGTTGTTTACTCACGCGAGTAAATTCAACAACTATGCGGCCAAAGTCGCGCAAGTAACGCGAGGCGAAAATTCGCTTCGTGTCCGGTGTGAACGCACTGTCAGAACAGGACATCACAAAATGTAAAGAAAAGATTAATGTATGTGCTTTTCATTTATAACTGACTTGCATCTTGTGAGGTAAAGTGTGCAAAGCAAATGTTTAATTAGCTTGCTGACTTTAATTTACTTTTTTCTTCTAAAGGTGAACAACCAGATTCTGTGTGATTCAGATGAGCTTTACGACCCCTCAGACAACAGTGGAGAGGAATATGTTCCTGAAACTAGTACAGACAGTTCTGATGATACAGACACAAGTGAGGTCATTGAGTTATCTGCAGTGGTTAAAGTGGAATTTGACAGGTGGGGGAGCCCTAAAATTCGGTGCTGAGGCGCAATAGGGAAAATGACGTAAATGATTGCAAAAAAACTATATTGGCTTTATTCTCAACTAGACTTGCACCGATTACAATTTTTTGGGCCGATCCCGATTTCCGATTTGCAGAGTGCTTGGATGGCTGATACTGATTTCGGCAGATTCCGATTTCATTTTTTCCAAACCACTTTACAGCACACAAGATATTGCAAAATTTTCTAACTTTCCTTTATTAGAACATTTTAACCAAGATACAACCAGCTTTTCAATAATCATGTCTTTGCTAAAACACACTCTACATTAATAAATAATATATAACTTTTTGTCTATAACATCATCATATCATAGCATGTGCTATATTATTCTTAAGATTTTATTTTCATTGGGGGTAGTGTGTGTTTTCTGGCTCCTATTTGCTACCAGCTGAGTACACAGGGTGCTTTTATTAATTGGTTAACGATCACAAATCGCCATGAATTCAAGCATGTCTGATTATGAATGCACTTAATACAATAACTTTTGACTCTACCATCTTAATGAGACACATGACACGCTGTGTGCCACACCACAATGAAGATGCAAACTGTACGCTGCAACTTTTAGAATCTCAGATAAAATTCCCGGTGAAGCTCGAAGCTTCAAGATCACTGGATTTATACTTTATCCAAAAAACACGTCGGGATGAAATACTGCATGTGATGGATTTACCATCAGCAGCTGGCTGTGGCAAAAAGCGCCCCTCACTGAAGAAAGACACCAACATCTCCAGGAAATGCATACAAAGCCCTCGACCAAGTGAGTGAGAGCTTTTTTTTTTCAGAGTTTTGCTTTTTAACTTTCAGTGATAATTAACTTTATTAAGTCTACGAGTGTTGAACATCGCAGTGCGCGCGGTGCGAGCCGTCTGCTCCGCTCAGCAGCAGCCTGTGAATGCGAACGAAGTCTAGAACCTGTTTCAGCTCAATATCATGACTTTGAAAACACCAACTGACTTTTTTAAACGAATTTTGTTAGATTAAAAATATGTAGAACTGTAAAATATCACTTCCATGAGGTTGTTCAGTCAGACAGTAACAGATCACAGGCTGAACTTGGCATTTCATCCACCTGTGCAGCTGCAGCAAACGTCAAGTTGCACGCAGCCTGCAGTTTATAATGTTGATTAATATTGAAATGGCGGTCTTCTTCCTCAATAATAATTATTGATATCAGCAGAAAATACACTAAAGTTGTCAGGTTGGGAACCTACATACGTCGGGATATATAGCGCCTCTGTTCCCAGGATAGAAAATGTAATTTTCGGGAAAATATTCATCCCGACGCCCTAAAAGGCTCTGTCAAACTACGAAGTACGAAACTGTGCAAAAACAACTACAGAGAATAACAGTAAAACAGTACCGAGCAAACAAATAAATCAACAAAGTCAGGATCAGCACCTTGGAAAGCGCCGCGGCATCCGCGCCTCGTGAGAGCGCAGCGGTACCAAACACCTGGGCAAAGCATGTTATAGCGTGCTATAACAAGCATGTTATAGCACGCTATAACATGGTGTGTTTGGTTTTTGTTTTTTTTGTTTCTTTTTGCTGTCGCAGCGCGATGGGAATTTGACCGGCGCTTTAGACCGTCAAATTTAGACTGACCGGCCGGTCGCAGGTCATGGATGACCACGTGAAAACCTGCCCGAATCCGAGCACTGCCGATAAATCCGTGCAAGTCTATTCTCAACAGAAAAATACAGGCCGGATTAACAGGTAAAACACACACATAGCAATCTAACATGGCTAACAAACAGAGAAACACAGCAAACTAACAGCTACTGGCTACTGCCAGTTTGAATTGAAAAATTTATTTAGTTGAATAAGGTGGCGGAGCTGAGCTCCGGGGTGGCGGAGCTCAGCTCTGAGGTGGCGGAGCTCAGCTCCGGAGGGCTCCGGCCCACTTTAACCCCTGGTTATCTGACCAAAAACGGAGCATTGTCAGATGCCTAAACTTGAGAAAGATGAATGACATCAACGATACATGTCTCTCACCGATGGAAGTGAATAGTAGCTCTTCAAAGCAGCTGTGTAAGAGAAGACGATCACCCGCAAGAAAAGGAAGCAACGCTTCTGTGAGACAGAAAAGGCAACGTAGTGGTCACTCATCTGAACGCAGTGAAAGGGGACACCCTGAAGCCCTTTTGGTGGACTCCGCACCGGTTATGGAACAAAATCTTCCTGACTCTTCCTCTTCTCTCCATGTAGAAGATGGAATCCCTGCTGGTTCACTTACTGTACCTGCTGTACGTTAGAAGGAGAATGGGTCCAGGATATACAACAAAAAACAATATTGTTTGTACTGTAAGTTAGGGGTTGGAAAAATGGCAAGGCATTTGGAGCGTGCTCATCATGATAAGCCAGAGGTTGCACGGGCTTTGTCCTTCCCAAAAGGATCCAAGCAAAGACAACTGCATCTTTAGCATTTGAGAAATAGGGGCAACTTTGCACACAATGTTGAAGTTTTAAATGATGGTGTTGGAAGTCTTGTTCCTCGCAAGCAACCAAAGCAGGACTCTAAAGCACAGAATTACCTGCATTGCATATATTGTCAAGGCTTTTTTGCAAAGAAAATCCTCTGGCGGCACATGATGGTCTGCAAGTTCAAGCCTGGTGAGCCACAAAAACCTGGAAAAACCCGTGTCCAGGCCCTCTGTGCATTTGCTTCTCCTGCACCACCTGGTGTCAAACAAGATTTTTGGAAGCTGTTGAACAACATGGTTCAAGATGAAGTTTATTTTGCAGTCTATGGAGCTAAATTAGGGTCAAAAGTTTTGTACTTGAAAAAATAAAATTTGAAACTGAAAATTCAAGTTTTGATCTTGAATTTTGAAAAATACATCAGTATATTCAAAATAAAAATAAGTGTACAAAAAAAAATTTCAGGTTAAATATAATTATGATTCACTCTGGTAATTCTTTGAATAAATTATTTATTTTCATTTTTCACTTTCATATATTTTGATATTTGAGATTGTATTTTTTTCAGTTGCACCTTTTTTTATTTTCAGATTCAGATCTTTTTTTCCAGTTTCAAATCTTTTTTTCAGTTTCAGATCTTTCTTTTTTCAGTTTCAGATCTTTTCTTTTCAGTTTCAGACTTTTGACCCTGATTTCGCGTGGCGGGTGTGGCATCAACTGAGAGGGGTGTGGAATCATGACAGACAGCTTAACAAAAAAGGCGAGGGACCTTCCCCTATCACGTTGCCTTCAGAGAACGTAGGAACTAAAACAATTCAACTCAACACTTTATATAGGCTACGCCATGTGATTGGCAGTGAAAAAACTGATGACAAACTTCCATTTGCACGTCATGCACGAATATCCTGCACGGCTAAATCTGTTTTAATTTCCAAATATCGCCTTTTTTGAAATTTATTCCAACGTTTACGGAGATATGACATGTGAACGCTGTTTTAGACAGTACTCGGGACCAGTTGCAGAAGCGGAGCGATAAATTATGCCAGATTGTGCACTTCAACAGCCACACTTTAAGTGCTGAAATGTCCGATTTCCATGTAGCACTGTGAACGCAGCGCAGTGTCCGCTGGCAGTGATGGCGTCCGATTCAGCAGGCTCACCTGCTGGAGCCAGTACACAGGTGAGAAATGTTCAAAATGAGAGGTCGTTTTGTGACAACATAAAATGTTTCTGACGTCTTTAAGTGGAAAGTGAAAGCTGGAAGTTAAGCATAGGGCTAACATTCGCATCGAGTAGCTACGTAACGTCATTTAGCATTCAGACAGTAGCAGGTACTGCGTGAAATACACAGATAATAAATACATTGAATAAGAGTAGTGCTGTTTTGGCTGTGGGAATGCATGGGGTGCTGAAATAACCTGCAGCAGCCTGCGGTGGAAAAGGTTGATCCATGCTACAGTATGAATGTGGCCTGATGCTATCAGCTGTGTTTGTGAATTCTTACAGCAGTGGCTCCCAACCTTGGGTCAGGACCTCAGATGGGGTTGTCAGATATTTAAATAATTGATCAATTAAAATTAAATTAGAATGTTAAAGCTGGTATGGCTCTGGCTAGTTGTTGACCACTTTCCTGAGTCCTAGTGAGTTTATATGACAAATAGCTGCATGGAGTGAGTGCGTTAGCCCTATGCTTAACTTCCAGCTTTGCCAGCTCACCACTTAAAGACGTCAGAAACATTGTATGTTGTCACAAAACGAGTTCTCATTTTGAACATTAATCACCTGTGTGCTGGCTCCAGCAGGTGGGTCTTTATCGCCCTGCTTCTGCAATTGTTCCTCAGTACTGTCTAAAACAGTTTTCACATCTCACATCTCCACACATCACATCCTCCTCACATCCGGAGTAAATTTTGAAAAAGGCGATATTTGAATAAACTTGCCATGTATTGAAGAATATTAAAACTTAATGAAGTGACATATTAACAGCCTTAGCCTAACAGTGTAAATTAAAACAGATTTAGTCGTGCAGGATATTCGTGCATGTCGTGCATATGGAAGTTTGTCACTGACATCAGTTTTTTCACTGCCAATCACAGCCTACATAAAGTGTTGAGTTGAATTGTTTTAGTTCCTACGTTCTCTGAAGGCAACGTGATAGGGGAAGGTCCCTCGCCTTTTTTGTTAAGCTGTCTGTCATAATTCCACACCCCTCTCAGTTGATGCCACACCCACCACGCGAAATCAGGGTCAAAAGTCTGAAACTAAAAAGAAAAGATCTGAAAGTGAAAAAAAGATTTGAAACTGTAAAAAATAAGATCTGAACCTGAAAATAAAAAAGGTGCAACTGAAAAATTACACTGAAAATACAATCTCAAATATCAAAATATATGAAAGTGAAAAATGAAAATAAATAATTTATTCAAAAGAATTACCAGAGTGAATCATAATTATATTTAACCTGATTTTTTTTTTTTTTTTGCACACTTATTTTTTATTTTGAATACACTGATGTATTTTTCAAAATTCAAGATCAAAACTTGAATTTTCAGTTTCAAATTTTATTTTTTCAAGTTCAAAACTTTTGACCCTAATTTAGCTCCATAGTTAAGCTCCCTTTGAGTCAAATCATTGAAGACTACTTTGATTTAAAACCATATTTGATTCATTTTGAAAGATTAAGGGCCAGTGGGGAAACTTTAACCAACCAATGGTGCAACTTGATAACAGTCAGTCAGCAGCTGTGTTCAAATCACACACTAACATCCTGTAAACTACAATCAGTCAGTCAGTAGATCCTCAATACTGACCACTAAATCAACTCTTCATTGTGTCATTACCAGCACACTGTTCACACTGACATATAACAATGTGTTTTCTCTGCATCACTTACTATCACAGCCTTCACAGTCAGAGCTGCTGTTATTGAAAACTGTACAAATGTAAATCAACAACACCTCCTCCACTCAGTGTCAGATTTTACTGTATTATCTTCAGGTACGTTACATAAAAAAGGCTGAAAAACTATTAAAAATGTTGTAGTTGATGTCTGATTTACAGAAGAATAAATAATTGAGGTCAAATAAGAATTCAGATCAACAATGGATGAAACAATAATAGAAGCTTCCATCATTATACATTATAGTGAAAAACAGGAGATGAGGATGCTGAAGTGACCGATTATTTTAAAGATATTCAAACTGCTAAAACAAACTACTGGATTGTTTATAATCCAATGTACAGAACAGATGACATCATGCTGAGTCATGACCATTACTGGATGACTCAGCAAAATTTACTGCTGTCTGTCAAACAACCAATCAAATTTAAATGACAATATTATACCATTACTGTCATATGTTTGACAAGAACCAAACCACAACTAAACACAAACACCATCTTTGATGAACTGAGCAGCAGCCTGGACAACCTCCAGCTGTTCTTTGAACTGGAGGTTGTCCTTCTTTAATCTGGCAACATCTGCTGGCACCTTATGGCTCTGCACATCTGGATCCATGCAAGAATACTGCAAATACAAAACAAGAAGCATGCATATCAATCATAAAACAACATGAACACACACTTTCAACAAATGATTCATGAGACATGACACAAAACACATCAAGCAACTGATATTAAGTTTAAAAAGTTTTCAAGTGTAAATGTTCAAATCAAGTAACAATACAGGAAACAGTTGAAACAAACAGACATGCTGCTTGTAAAAGTCAGAATGTTAACAAACCTCTTGGCAGTCATTTCTTTATAGATTTGTTTGTATAGATGTTAAAGTGCTAACTGTTGTGAGATGAATGATTCATGGTTTCACAAATGAAGAGTTCCTCTCTGGATACATGGCTTCTAAAATGAAGAAGACATGTATCCTTCATTTGATGCTGCTTGACTTTTACAACAAATCTTTACTTAGTTTTGAAGTGTTGCTGATTGAATCAAATCTCAAATGTAAAGCTTCTACAAAAATCCAGCAAATATTAGATTTCAGCCTATATTACATTGATGTACTGTACTTTAGTACATGCTGAGTTTGTCTTTTCTCTGGATGTTTTCTGGAGGTGCTAAACACTGGAGAATATACCTGACATGCACAAGACTTATTTACTTCTCTAACTTCAAATCTTCCAGCTTTCATCACAAACACACATTTGTCTGCCTCATGATCATCTTGATGTGCAGAAAGTGTGAATGTGTGATTCCTCCGTTGCCTCCTCACTGGAGTGTCTCACCTGGGCTTTACAAGTGCGCACTTCACACAAGCACTTGTTGATAAAAGGCACAATTTCTGAGCTTGGATGTGTCAATATTGAGAAACAACTTTGATTTTGATGCATTATTGTTGTTTTACAGTGACAGATTCAATAAAACAATCTTACATTGATATTATTTTCCACTTTGACTGAATTCATTTTTTGAACTAACATCTGTTCTGATCATTAATGCTAAATATTCATTCATGTTCAGAATTTGAACCTGTTAAATGCTAGTTGGTTACATAACAGCCCTGTTTTTTTGTTTCTTTGTTTTTTATGCAAAAAAACACAAAAGTTCTTTTCCATTTACTAAGTGCTGGGGGGATTTTTCTTTTTTGGATGATCACAGCCTGTCAATGATGAGTAACAACACTGATTCTGATGCATCGTGTCAGATGAAATCATCTTCATTTATAGTCCAGCAGCACCTGCAAAAACTGAGTGATGGTCTCAAAAACAAAGCCAGTGTTTGTTTTAGTTTCCCCCGTGGCTCCATCTTTGAATCCACATGTTTATATTAGTTGAAGGAGGGCATGTTTGGGTGTGTGTTGGTCTCTGTGCAGGTGTTTGTGGGGACATATGATGAGGAGAAAAACAAAGAGGGACTTTAAAGTTCTGTTTCAAGTCAAGTCTCTGTACTCTTGAGTTTGAATGCCTGTACGTGCACATGCATGTGTATGTATACTGTTGAGTTTGAATGCATTTACATGTGCATGCATGTGTGTGTGAGTGGGTGGATGAGTGATGGATGAGTGATGGGTGATGTGTCTGTGAGAGTCAGGTATGGAGGATTGTAACTACTGCCTACACAATATCATTTCTATCTCTGGACACTGTCACTGCTGATCAAATCATGAGATATGGACAAAAATGTGTCGAGTCATGTCACCGCAACCTTGACCTTGAGCCACCAAAACTGAACCAGTTAATCATTGAGTCCAAGTGAACATTTGATTCAAGTTTGAAGAAATTCCCTCAAGGTGTTCTTGAGATATCACCTTGGAATTGGATGACGTACGAGCATAATGCATCATAGCTTTAAAACATAAAAGCATATAAGACATTTTAAAAAAAAGCTTTTTCAAGACTTTCCAAGAATTCTAAATCACAGAGGTCCTTCAGCACACAGTCATGAATGTACACAAATGAAAAAGAATTAGTGTGATCAGTCCAGTAGTATTTGAGATGAGCTGCAGACAACCTGTAGGAACACACTCACTCACACACTCACACACACACACACACACACACACGCGTGCACACACACACACACACACACACATACACACACACACACACACACACAGCACATAATTTCCCTTTATGCCAAACATGAGAACATCGTAGAAATCTGGCGAATATGAAAAACTACAACTGTGAAGCAAAACCTAATATCATGTAATACATGTTTTAATGCTGTGATGGCCATGGGATCAACAATCCTGGTTTGAATGTGTTTCAATGGTACATTTTTTGTCCTGAACACGTTCAGTGTGTAGTGAATGTGTACAGAGCTTATTATAGACCTCTGAGAGGGTTTGAGACTGAAATTTAAACATTATAAAAGGAACATTTAGGCTCATCAAAATATATGTTGTTAGCATTAACACAGACAAAATGATTAAAAAAAGAAAACTGAAAAAGACCCAAAAAAGCAAAAATGGTTAAAGTGAGGCCTGAGGGTTAATATTATAAAGATGATGATATGAAGCACAGTGTCCTGACTGTTTACAAGACACATGAACATTTACACACAGGTGACAGGTGTGTTACAGTCATTTTAAACATCCTTTCAGCAGATAAGATTGTCATTCAGCTGGAGGAGCTCACAAACACATTTTTCACATATTTTTAGAATAAATTCCTCCCACTGTAGCAGCTCAACTTTCTCTTATCTTTCTGTTATATTTTGATTGAATAAAAGCAGGAATTATAGCCTACATGTCATGTGATACAGCATGCAGACAGCTGTTTTTAGCTTCTTCATATTATCTATTACTGTCGGCTTTTGGGGACAAACAGGACAGGATTCAGGGTTTGTGACAACTGCTCCACATTGTGGACAGTTGAGGACAGAATTCTGCTCCTACAGGTTGAGAAGAGGTTTTCCAACAACTGAGACAAACCAAAAAAATGCTTTGTGACCGACTGTTTCCATATAAAAGTGTAGCTCATTAAATATGTGGAACCCTGCTGAATGGAACACAGAACCTTTCAGCTGCTGACTATGACATCATCATGATGTCACAGAACTCCTGTCACACATCATCAAGCTTTGCTGAGACACTTTGTCATTTCACAGAGTCCAAGTAGACAGAGAAGACCATTTTATCCTGGAAATAAATCCACCTCTCCACGAATCAAAGCAACTCAAGTGACTGTAAATCACAGGTGATACAGGTAAGTCACTGTTTGTTCATATCTGATTTTACACTAATAAGATGGAACAAGACAAAAAAACTAGAAATAATATGTTCTTTTTTACACACTAAACAAACACAATGTTACCCTAATAAAACTTAACAAGACAAACTTTGTAGCAAATTAGACAAATAACTAGAAATAATATATTTTATTATCCAGTAAACACACAGAGTTAAACCCTTACACTGTAAAACCAGATGCTCAATTTAATTAACTGCAGTAAGAAGTCAAAAAGTAAAACTTAAACTCATTTTTCTATTAATAAGAACTTAACTGAACATGAAATAATGTTTTTATCCTTCAAATGAATCAGTTCTGTTCTATAAGTAAAAGTTGAGAAAACTCATTATTTCAAGGCAACTGCATTTAATAGATTTTAGAGTTTTGATTCAAGCTCAAACTCACAAAACTCAAAGTTTTTAAATAAACTTTTGCCGACCTGTAATCTTTTGTTGAGATCATTTACTTTTCTTCTTTAGATCAATTTGAATCTTTGTATTTCAAAACTTGTTCACAGTGAATTATGAAGCTGATTTATTTTATTTGGGTGCTTGAAAATTAGTTGCAAGTGAAAATTAGCATTGATTATTAATTATTATTAACTTTCACTTGAAAGAATTTATTCTCTCTACAAGTTTATCTGAAGAAGAAAAGTAAAAGTCAACAAAACTTTATTAGTTGGGAAAACTTTTTCTAAACTGAAGAGTTTGTGTTGTGCTCAAAACTCTAAATCTGTTGAAGTAAATTGTCTTGAAATGTTGAGTTTTCTCAACTTTTTGTTTTGTGTTTTTTGTGTTAACTGGTTGTAATGAGAGTTGTGAGTTTCATTTACTGGAAATATTTGAGTTGCCTTCATCAAATACTTTAATTTAACTGTTATCATGTAACACAAACTATATTTAAGCTCTGATAACCTCCAACTTTGAACTTTATCAACTCAAACAAACTGGCAACTGATTGTCTTAATTTTTTTTTAGTATTGCTATTTACAGTGAATAATATGAAGCTAAATTGGGGCCAATTTTTTGTTCCTGAAAAAGTAAAATTTGAAACTGAAAATTCAAGTTTTGATCTTGAATTTTGAAAAATACATCAATGTATTCAAAATAAAAATAAGTGTAGAAAAAGTTTTTTCAGGTTAAATATAATTATGATTCACTCTGGTAATTCTTTTGAATAAATTATTTATTTTCATTTTTCACTTTCATATATTTTGATATTTGAGATCCTTTTTCTTTCAGTTGCACATTTTATCTTTTCAGGTTCAGATCTTATTTTTTCACAGTTTCAAATCTTTTTTTCACTTTCAGATCTTTTCTTTTCACTTTCAGACTTTTGGTCCTGATCTAGCGTGGGGGGGCGTGGCATCAACTGAGAGGGGTGTGGCATCATGACAGACAGCTTAACAAAAAGGCGAGGGACCTTCCCCTATCATGTTGCCTTCAGGGAATGTAGGAACTAAAACAATTCAACTCAACTCTTTATGTAGGCTACACCATGTGATTCAAATTCAAATTCAAATTCAAATTCAAATTTATTTATATGGCACTTTTCATACTCACTGGTAACACAAAGTGCCTCACAGAGGCTAAAACAACAAAGAAAAATCCCGAGACCAAAAAACCCACCCCTCCACCCTAACATAAATACATAAAACACACAAAGCATATATATACATACCCACACACACAAGCACACACATACATGGGCACACACACACCTACACACACACCCACACACACTGACCAACACTAAGAGACATGGCTGGGCGCCGAGGCATGAGGTGAGGTCAACGCTACATGTGGGGGCCAACCACACCGAGAGCGACCACGGCCTGTGACCACTGGGAGCACCACCGCAGAGACCACTCAGGCCAGGGCAGACAGGAGGCCCCACATCAAGGTGCGGAGCCCACCAGCCACCCGGGCCAGTGCCCTCCACGGGATGGCACCCCCACCGGCAGGCCAGACATCGCTCCCGGTGTGGAAGACCCCCACGAGGAGACACTGGAGCTAAAACTGAAGAAAACACATAAAAACAAGGATATGGTAAAATAACGTAAGAAGTATACAAAATCAGTAAAATTGATAAAATATTCCAAAGTTAATCTTAAATACTCAAAAATTAAATAAATGAATAAAAGAGATGAATTAAAAGCTTGCTAAAGTAAAATAAATAAGATAAACTAAAATAGCAGAAGATCAGTTAAAAGCCAGATTAAATAGGTGAGTCTTAAGCCTCTTCTTAAAAACATCAAAAGTCTCTGCGGCCCTGAGGTTCTGCGGCAGGCTGTTCCATAGTCGGGGACCATAATAACTAAAAGCCGCCTCCCTGTGTGTTCTAGATCTAATTTGTGGCATGCTTAAAAGGCCAGTGCCAGAGGACCTCAGGGTCCGTGAGGGTTGATATAATAAAAGCAGGTCAGATAGATAAGAAGGCCCGAGACCGTTAAGACATTTAAAAATTAATAAAAGAACCTTAAAATCGATCCTGAATGCAGTGATTTTAAAACTGGTGTGATGTGCTCCCGCCCTCTGGTCCTCGTCAGCACTCGTGCTGCTGAATTCTGTAACAATTGAAGGTTATGGATACTCTTTTTAGGAAGACCAGAGAGCAGGGCATTACAATAGTCTAACCTACATGAGATAAAAGCATGCATCAGCACCTCCGTACTGGCCTGAGAGAGAAACGGGCGGACTCTGGCTATATTCTTCAGGTGGTAAAAACCTACCTTTGTTATGTTTTTAATATGTGGAATAAAACTGAGCTCAGAGTCAAAAATCACACCCAGATTTTTTACAGATTGTGAGGGTTTAAAATTTCGTAATTTAGGTAAAAGTTTCTCTCTCTGGCCTTCAGGACCAATGACTAGAACCTCAGTTTTGTCCTGGTTGAGCTGAAGGAAATTCTCTGCCATCCATGACTTAATGTCTAAAATACAGTTAAAAAGGGCATCAATTGGCCCTGTGACATCAGGAGACACGGCGATGTACAGCTGTGTATCATCGGCATAGCTGTGAAAACTGATGCCGTGCCTCCTGATGACATCCCCCAGGGGAAGCATATAGAGATTAAAAAGAATTGGGCCTAAAATTGACCCCTGGGGAACCCCACACTTAATCTTATGTATTCCTGAGGAACAAGTATCCATACTTACAAAGAAGCTTCGGTCTGTGAGATAAGAGGTGAACCAGTTTAAAACAGTGCCAGACAGTCCGACCAGGTTCCTCAATCTGTTTAGTAAAATGTGATGGTCTACTGTGTCGAAGGCGGCGGTTAGATCCAGTAGTACCAAGACTGTGAGTTTATGGTTATCTAAGTTTAACCTGGTGTCATTTAAAATCTTTAAAAGGGCTGTCTCTGTGCTGTCCTGTGCTGGTCCTAAAACCAGACTGAAACTTCTCCAAAGCGTTATTTGTATTTAAAAAATAGTTTACTTGGTTAAAAACCAGTTTTTCTAAAATTTTACTTAAAAATGGTAAGTTGGATACTGGCCGATAATTATTAACAATGGTGGGGTCTACATTGCTCTTCTTCAGAAGGGGCTTCACCACCGCCACTTTAAAGGAGGTGGGGAAGACACCCGTCTGAAGAGAGCAGTTCACCATATATAAAAGCTGTTCCTCAAAGAATTCATAAAATGTTTTAAAAAACGGTGTGGGAATTGGATCTAAAAGGCAGGTTGTGGGCTTTACTTGGGAGAAAACTCGACCAAGTGTCCTCGCATCAACCAGGACAAAACTCTCCAGCGTCTCCTCAGGCGAAAACAATGATCCAGGAGTGTTTGTGGTTAAAATTTGTTGGGATAAAAGACTGGATCTAATGTCATCGATTTTACTCCTGAAGTGGTCTGCAAAAGCCTCGCAAAGGGTGTCGGGTTGTGTTTTTGGTTGGTTACTTCCTGTTTTATTTTGTAGTATTGGTTTCCCTTGTGTGTCCTTGTTGCTTTTACTTCCTGTCTTTGTCCTTTTCCCGCCCTTGGTTGATTACTGATTAGGTTCACCTGTTGTTGTCCACCCACCTGTGTTTGATTATCTCCCTGTCTATTTAGTCCCTGTGTTTTCTCCTTGTCTTTGCTCAGTTCGTCGCGTTGATTTGGTGTTTCAGTTTTTCGTGTGTTCTCCAGTGTGTTCTCCAGTGTTTTTGGTTTTCTAACTTTTTGGATGGTTTTTGTTTCACCAGTGTTTGTTGGATGTGTTTTTCCCCTTTTTGGATTTTGGACTTCTGCCTGGCTCTGTTTTCTTTTGGATCCCTTCGTTCATGTAAGCCGGTGTTTTTTGTTACCTTTGTTTGTTGCATTAAAATTATCATTTGAACTTGCACCAGTGCTCCCGTCTGCATTTCTGGGTCCACCCCCTCCAGAGTTATTCGTTGTCTTTGCATCAAACGTGACAGTACGAACTGACCCACCATTATGGACCCAGCAGACTTTGCACTGGCTTGCGAGGAGCTGATAGAGGCCTGCTCAGAAATCGAGCACTTGAACTCAATGTTTTTGGTCAGCAAAAATGTTCAGTGGCTTTCCGTTTGCTCCCTGATGGAGAAGACGTTTTTCTTGAGGCCCCGAATTTTATGTTTTTCTGAAGTGACTCAGAGCCTGGACTTAATCATTAAAATGAAGCAGGACTTGCAGGCTGAATTGGACTCTGGGATCAGTACAGATTTTAAGCACAGCATGGACTCTGTTAGCCATCAGGCACCTGCTAAGCTAGCTCCTCTGTCAGCCAGTTCTCTGCCTGAACCTGCCCCGAGCTCAGTATCTGGGAAGCCCCCCAGACGCAAGCATGGCTCTCGCCGACGTCGTGCCTCTCAGCTGCCCAGCGCCCCCGAACCCCAGCTGCCCAGCGCCCCCGAACCTCAGCTGCCCAGCGCCACGGAGGTTCTGCTGCCCAGCGCCACGGAGGTTCTGCTGCCCAGCGCCCCCGAACCCCAGCTGCCCAGCGCCCCCGAACCTCAGCTGCCCAGCGCCTCGGAGGCTCTGCTGCTCAACAACCCAGCCTCCGCATCTCCTGTCCTGGTGGGACGGCCGCCATCATCTCCTCTTCCGGTGGGGCCGTCGCCATCATCTCCAGTCCCGGTGGGACCGCCGCCACCACCTCCTCTTCCGGTGGGGCCGTCGCCATCATCACACGTCCCGGTGGGGTCACCGCAGCCATCTCCCCTTCCGGCTGGGTCACTGCCACCATCTCCAGTCCCTGTGGGACCGCCGCCACCATCTCCTCTTCTGGTGGGGCCGTCGCCATCATCTCCAGTCCCGGTGGGACCGCCGCCACCACCTCCTCTTCCGGTGGGGCCGTCGCCATCATCTCCAGTCCCGGTGGGGCCGCCGCCGCCGCCACCACCTCCTCTTCCGGTGGGGCCGTCGCCATCATCTCCAGTCCCGGTGGGGTCGCCGCAGCCATATCCCGTTCCGGCTGGGTCACCGCCACCACCTCCTGTCCCGGTGGGACCGCCGCCACCATCCCCTCTTCCGGTGGGGCCGTCGCCATCATCACACGCCCCAGTGGGGTCACCGCAGCCAACTCCCCTTCCGGCTGGGTCACCGCCACCATCTCCAGTCCCGGTGGGACCGCCGCCACCATCTCCTCTTCCGGTGGGGCCGTCGCCATCATCTCCAGCTCCGGCGGGGTCACCGCGGCCATCTCCCCTTCCGGCTGGGTCACCGCCACCATCTCCAGTCCCGGTGGGACCGCCGCCACCATCTCCTCTTCCGGTGGGGCCGTCGCCATCATCTCCAGCCCCGGTGGGGTCGCCGCAGCCATATCCCGTTCCGGCTGGGTCACCGCCACCACCTCCTGTCCCGATGGGACCGTCGCCACCATCTTCTCTTCCGGTGGGGCCGTCGCCATCATCGCCAGCCTCTGTGGGGTCGCCGCAGCCATATCCTGTTCCGGCTGGGTCACCGTCACCATCTCCTGTCCCGGTTGGGCCGCAGCTATCATCTCTTCCGGCTGGGCCGCAGCCATGTCCTGTTCAGATGGGGCCGCCGCAGCTATCTTCTGTTCCAGCTGGGCTGTCGCCATCGTCTCCTGTTCTGGCTGGGTCATCGCCATCGTCTCCTGTCCTGGTTGGGCCGCAGTCTCCTCCTGTTCTGGCTGGGCCGCAGCCTCCTCCTGCTCCAGTGGGACTGTCGCCACCACCTCCTGCTCCGGTGGGACAGTCGCCGCCTCCTCCTGCTCCGGTGGGACAGTCGCCGCCACACCTCCTGCTCCGGTGGGACTGTCGCCGCCACCTCCTGCTCCGGTGGGACTGTCGCCACCACCTCCTGCTCCGGCTGGACCGTCGGCGCCTGCTCCTGTTCTGACTGGGTCGCAGCCTCCTCCTGTTCTGGTGGGATCATCAGTGACTCTTCCTGCTCCTGCTCTGGCTGGGTCGTCTACATCGCCACCACAGCCTCTTCCTGTTCTGGCTGGGCCGTCTACATCGCCGCAGCCACTCCTAGTCCTGACTGGGCCACGGTCACCTTCAGAGGGGACCTGTCTTAGTCTTCGCCAGCGCCGCCGTCCTCCCAACGGGTCCCGCCTTCGCCTGTGGCCTCCTGCTCGTCCTCCCGACGGGTCCCGCCTTCGCCTGTGGCCTCCTGCTCATCCTCCCGACGGGTCTCGCCTTCGCCTGTGGCCTCCTGCTCGGCCCCCCGAGGGGTCTCGCCTACGTCTTCGCCTGAGGCCTCCTGCTCGGCCCCCTGAGGGGTCTCGCCTTCGTCTTTGCCTGTGGCCTCCTGCTCGGCCCCCTGAGGGGTCTCGCCTTCGTTGCCAGCCTCCTGCTCGTCCTCCTGAGGGGTCTCGTCTTCGCCTTCGCCGCCGGCCTCCTGCTCATCCCCCTGAGGGGTCTCGCCTTCGCCGCTGGCCTCCTGTTCGTCCCCCTGAGGGGTCTTGCCTTTGTTGTCGACCTCCTGATCGGCTCTGCTCCCCTGGGTGGACTTCAGGCCATCCGCCTGAAGTCTCCGGCTCCGCCTCTGCCCTGCCTCCAGGCCGCCCGCCTGAGGTCTCCGGCTCCGCCTCTGCCCTGCCTCCAGGCCGCCCGCCTGAGGTCTCCGGCTCCTCCCCTGCCCTGCCTCGAGGCCGCCCGCCTGAGGTCTCCGGCTCCGCCTCTGCCCTGCCTCCAGGCCGCCCGCCTGAGGTCTCCGGCTCTGCCTCTGCCCTGCCTCCAGGCCGCCAGCCTGAGGCTTCGACCTGGCCCCTGCCCGTCCACGGGTTTACAGACTTATGGACCCTGCCTTTTGTTGTTGCCAGGCTGTGTGCCTGAGCTTAGTGACGCTTTTTGTTTTGTCCCTCCTCCAGGCCCCCTCCACCCACCCAGCTCCTTGTGGACTCGAGTGACTTGGTTTTGGACTTTGTTTTTGGGACGTCTGGGATCCGTCCCTTGAAGGGGGGGTACTGTCATGGTTGTGTTTTTGGTTGGTTACTTCCTGTTTTATTTTGTAGTATTGGTTTCCCTTGTGTGTCCTTGTTGCTTTTACTTCCTGTCTTTGTCCTTTTCCCGCCCTTGGTTGATTACTGATTAGGTTCACCTGTTGTTGTCCACCCACCTGTGTTTGATTATCTCCCTGTCTATTTAGTCCCTGTGTTTTCTCCTTGTCTTTGTTCAGTTCGTCGCGTTGATTTGGTGTTTCAGTTTTTCGTGTGTTCTCCAGTGTTTTTGGTTTTCTAACTTTTTGGATGGTTTTTGTTTCACCAGTGTTTGTTGGATGTGTTTTTCCCCTTTTTGGATTTTGGACTTCTTTTGCTCTGTTTTCTTTTGGATCCCTTCGTTCATGTAAGCCGGTGTTTTTTGTTACCTTTGTTTGTTGCATTAAAATTATCATTTGAATTTGCACCAGTGCTCCCGTCTGCATTTCTGGGTCCACCACCTCCAGAGTTATTCGTTGTCTTTGCATCAAACGTGACAGAAGACCTGTTAAAATTACCATTGGTTAAAAACTCAATTGTGGAGAATAGAAATTTGGGGTTATTTTTATTGTCGGAGATTAGTTTTTTGAAATGAGAAGTTCTTGCTTGTTTGACTGTGTTATTGTAGGTTTTGAGGTGTTGACGAAGTATTTCATTGTGAACTGTCAGCTTGGATTTTCTCCACCTCCTCTCAGCACTCCTGCAGGTTCTTTTCAGTTTTTTAATTTCTTAATTTCTCCACGGTGGTATGGATCTTGTTTTCACTGTTTTTGTTAAAAGTGGAGCCACTGAATCCAATGTTGACTTCAGTTTGTTATTAAAATCATCAACGATAAAATCACACGGTGCTGGTAAAATCTCTGCAGGAGTGCTCTGTAAAATCTGGATAAAATTTGCAGCCACTTCAGGAGTTAGGTAGCGCTTCCTCACCGTTCTCACAGAGGCCCCCCGCTGGTTAAAACTGGTGATGTTAAAAAACACACAAGAGTGGTCAGACACAGCCAGATCCACAACAGAGGGCACACCCACGGACAGGCCATAGGTTATGACCAGGTCCAGGGTGCGCCCTCTGCTGTGGGTCGGCTACGTGACATGTTGTTTAAAATCCAAACAGTGAAGATGAGATTTAAAAATTCTCTGGACACTGGGTCCGAGGTGTTGTTGATGTGTAGATTAAAATCACCAGTTATTAAAATCCTGTTGTACGTAGTGTGAATGATTGATAAAAGTTCAGAAAATTGGCTGATAAAAGAGGTGGAGTACTGGGGTGGTCTGTAAACTGTTATGCATAAAATTGGAGGGCTGCTAAAAACAAAGGCATGATGCTCAAATGATGAATATTTATTAAAAGAAACTTCATTTGACAACATCGTGGTCCTTGTGATTGAAGCAGTTCCACCTCCTTTCCTGCCCCCCCTTGTAGAAAATAAAAAGTTAAAATCTTGTGGGCAAGCCTCTGTGAGAATAGCACATGCATCAGTGCCAAGCCATGTCTCAGTAAGGAGAATACAATCTATTTTTTTATCTAAAATTAAATCGTTTACTATAAAAGATTTGTTTAAAAGAGAGCGCACGTTCAGCACGGCCATTTTTATGTCCGCGCCGGACGTGCGCTCTTCATGCCTCATCAAGGGGACGTTAAAAACACTGCTGCGTCTAAAAGCAGTCCTGGGTTTCAGTCTATGTGAAGTGATGGTATCAATGGAGTGAATGTCCTGTGATTCTGATGGCAGTGGGGGTAGAGATGGAGAGGAATGTATGGTGCAGCGTGTGGGGGGTGGGCATAGGTGAGGGGCAGAGTGTCTGCGTGCATGTGTTTTAACTGTGAGTCAGGAGGTGGATGTGGTGCAGGACCGGACAGTCAGGTCAATATTAACAGATAAAAGCCGAGACCCCTCCTGGTTTGGGTGGAGACCGTCCCGTTTAAAAAGATGGGGTCTATTTAAAAAGGCAGCGAAATTGTCCACGAAGGGAATACTGTTGCCCAAGCAGTATCCCTTCAGCCACAGGTGCAGCTGGCGAAGACGGCTGGTGATGACGTCACCGTAGCAAGGTGGGGGAAGCGGGCCCGAGATAATTAGCCACTTCCCCGTGTCCAGCAGGCGGTCCACTAGGGAGGTGAAGTCCCGCTTGAGGACCTCTGACTGCTGAAATTTGAGGTCGTTGATGCCGGCCTCCAGGACCAGCGTGGAGGCCGAGGGGTGCTGTGCGCTCAGCTGCAGGGCGGATGATGTAACCTCCGTAACATGGGCACCAGGGTGACAGAAGGTCCGGCCGTCATGGCCACCACGTGCCTGACCATTGAGGTCCCGACCACCAGCATCGCGGGGGTGCGCCGCGCCTGAGTGACCGCCTCTGACCGCCTGGAGGTGCGGCGGGGGCGGAGAGGATGGTGGCGCCGGGCCGTGGCTGCTCCTGCCCGGGATGGTGGGGAGGGTCCGGCCGGATGAGTAGACCCCGGTTCCTCGCCTGATGAGAGCCAGCTGGACGGGCTGAACCCGGAGGCGAGCTGGAACAGGCGCCCACGGGAGGGAAGTCCTGCAGGCTTAGGATGTTATACCTGTTGTCCAGTGGCAGATCCGGAGGCGGAGGAGATGGACGAGCCCCAGCGCCCTGGCCACCACCGACCAGGGTTCCCTCGGTTTGAGCGGAGTTGAGCTCACCGGTGCTCCTGCTCCGACCTCGGCCATGAAACCTTGCGACTCCGCGGAGCGGAGGCAGAAGGTGGAGGTAGCCGCTCCTTTGGGCTTGGCTCCCTGGCGGTGCCAGCGGGACTCCGCCGGTGCTGTTGCTGTTGTTTCGGTGGTGATGGAACCGGTCCATGGCAGGGTGGTGTCATTCATGGCTGTTGTGCTCCGGTCACCAGCGCCAGACGCCTTCAGGAGGGCGATGCGTTTCGCCTGGGACGTGGCGACAGTGGAGAGGTCCAGCAGGTCAGCCCGCAGACCCTGTCCCTCGGACTTAAGACGGGCGATGTGTTTCGCCTGGGTCGAGGTGACAGCGGATGCCTCCAGTAGATTTTTGTTCCTCTCCTTGAGGTCAGACTGGAGCCCGGAGATGCTCTCCCTCAGTTTGGAGAAGGTGGGGAGGCAGGACTCACACACTGCCAGCATGCCTGCAGCCTGAGCCGGGGAACAACCACACTGAGCACCGTGCCAGCACACGGAGGTAAGTCCAGGTTAGCAACGTGGCTAAAAACAGCCGGTGCTAACAGCGGGCAGGTGACTCCGCGAGATGGATAAAACTTAAAATCCTCCGCGCCGATGACTAAAATCAATCGACCAGTTAAAAGAAACACTTTAAAAACAGCTGTGTTTACCACACCAGTCAATAAAGGTGTCTTAAAAACTGGATTAAAACTGCATTAAAAGGTGCCCTACGGCAGTTGCGGCTAGCACGGACAATGCGGAAGTGAACCGGAAGTCCACGTGTCACGGGACGTGTCAGTGTGGACAGGCTGATTGATTGATTGATCAGTGAAAAAACTGATGTCAGTGACAAACTTCCATTTGCACGTCATGCACCAATATCCTGCACGACTAAATCTGTTTTAATTTACACTGTCAGGCTAAAGCTGTTAATATGTCACTTTATTAAGTTTTAATATTCTTCAATACGTGGTAAGTTTATCCAAATATCACCTTTTTTGAAATGTGCTGTTTTAGACAGTACTGAGGAGCAGTTGCAGAAGTGAGGTCCTGAGGTCCTGAGTACTGTCTAAAACAGCTTTCACATCTCACATCTCTGAAAAACATCACTTTTTCACAATGAATCATAATTATATTTAACCTGAAAAAACTTTTTCTACACATATTTTTATTTTGAATACATTGATGTATTTTTCAGAATTCAAGATCAAAACTTGAATTTTCAGTTTCAAGTTTTATTTTTTCAAGTACAAAACTTTTGGCCCCAATATAGCTCCATACACAGTCAGATTTTCTCAGTAGAAACACATGAAACTAGTCAGAGACTTTTAGCTTCAGTGTCAAGTTCATTTAATCCTATTTTAATTTCCATTGACAACTTGATGCATATTGATTATTTACAGTTGAATCATTTACAATCAAAGCTACAGGTGATCAATACATGAGTCAATGTTTTCTTCCTTTAACTATTTGATTTTACAAATGATAAATCAACACACTCATTAAAGAATGACAAATATTTCTTGATTTGATTGTAACGAGAGTCAGAATTGAAAAGGTCACATGACAGAAGGTCCAAGTCACAGTTTAATGATCACAGCTTCCATCTTTAAAGGACAGGAAGTGGAACAAGTTTACAATGTGAACCATGAATCTTTTCAATCACTTTGAATCACTTTGTACAAAGTTCATTGATGAGCTGAAAGATTGATGTGACTGTGATCCTGTACAGACTCAACTGATCTGTTGAGCAGTGAGAATGTTTTCTGTGACAGGAGGACACTCTCTGTCCTACAGAGGACACAGAGACACTGAGGAACCAGGCCACCAGAACCCAAATCCAGGATAAAGAGGTTCAGTGAATGTGGTGTTGAAGGTGTGGAGGTGGATCAGTGTGTCAGAGGAGACTCTGTAGAAGGACAGAGAGCCAGCAGGACAGTCCACATACACTGCTACTCTACCAGAGACAGAGGAGGAGGAGGAGGAGGAGGAGGAGGGGGAGGAGATGGACGTTTCTCTGCTATTGTGACAGACATAGTAACGACCATCATCATCAAAGCAGTCCAGATTCCAGGACTGATCATTCGCTCCAAACTCACAGTCTCCTATGTTTCCTCTCCTGCTGATTCGTCTGTAACTCACTGATATAAAAACGTTTCCTCTCCACTCGACTTCCCAGTAACAGCGACCAGTCAGACCAGTTCTACACAGCAGCTGGGGCCTGTTATCAAATCTGTCTGGATGATCAGGATATGACTGAAGCTCCTCCATAAATGTCATCTTCCTGTTGTTGTCAGACAGTTTGATTTGTCTGTTTACTGTGTTTGTGTCGATTGTGAGTTCACAGGAATCTGATGGAGAGAAGGAGACACAACACAGCTGCAGTTATTGATCATTGATCATGTGTTTGATGATGACATCAGAGATGTGAATGAGTGATGTTTTCACACTTACACTTCCTCAGACCTGGTCTCAACCATCGGACTCCAGCAGGCTCCACCCTGAAAGGAGGAGGAGGGTCAGAGCAGCACTTCCTCTTTTTTTTTTTATTAAACAAACTTTATTGAACAACCATATTAACAAATAAATACAGACATTAGTAATAAATAAAATACAAAAATACTCATCTCATCACAATCCTATAAGCACTGACAGTTGGATAGTCATAGTTTTAAATCTTGCTGTAATTTAACTGCAGACATACATTTTTTATTTTTACAGCGTTTCAGAGTCTCAATGAAGGAATAATAATGGAATAATAAGACTTTGAAGCACGGTTTGGATCTTTTAAATGTGGATTAGTGAATGTGATATTTACCCAGTAGTATCAGAAGGTTAACAAATCTTTTCATGAAAACATCTTTGTCATCAAAACCTGGAACAACATTCTTACATTCACTTTTAATTTGTACTTTGGTTTTGCAAAGTATAAATTCCTCCAAGTTTGAGCAAAGTTTCATGGAATGAGAGCTTCCATCAAATAAATGTTCCAGTGTTTCTGTGTCATTATTGCAGAAAGTGCAATTAGCATCTACCTCTGTGTCTCTGGATCAGAGAAAGTTGGAAGGATTTATTCTGTGCAACATTTTAAGATGAATCTCTTTCATTTTGTTATTAAGACAAAATCTGTAGAACAAAAGCAAAGTGTTTTTCCATTGTTCCTCTGAAAATACAGAGTTCCAAAAAGATTTTCCTCTTGGTGTTTCTCTGTTTTGGATCTTCCACTGAGATATCATTTCAATTCTCTCATCAAGTCCAGTTTGAGTTTTCATGAAGTGGTGAATATCTGTGGGTAGAGCCTTACTCACAGAGCTTTATTCCTTAAAGGAAACTGGGAATGATTTGATTCTGAGCAAATTCTCACAACTCAATATATTCCCACTGTTGTCGTACAGATCTTCCAGAAAAATGATGTTTCTATCAATCCAACTTTGAAGATAAATAGACGTCTTTTTAATAGTGATGTATTCCTTGTTCCAGATGATTGTTTTATGTGGAGAGAAGTTCTGTACAGAACATCATTTTCATGCCAACAGAACCTGCTGATAAAACTGACATCATTTTAGAGGAAGTTTCTTCATGTTGAAATTACAAGATAAGAGAAATTTCACTCCTCCTACTTGTTTAAAGATATTATGGGGAATAAAAAACAGATTCTGGGTTTTCTAAGTATTTTTTGAGCCATTTTACTTGAAGTTTGTGGTTCAGATTCATAAAATCCAACATCTCAAAGCCTCCTTCACTTTTTTTACCTGATCAAATTTCCTTCTTTAGGTGCTGATGTTTATTCTTCCAAACAAAATCAGAGAATATTTAGTTGATTTCTCTGCATGTGGAGTCGTTCACTGCTAAAGAAAGAGCTGGATGTACAAATGTGGACACTCCTTCAGCTTTAGTTAACACAACTCTACCTATTATAGATAAATCCCTGTGCAGACACGTTTACTTTCATTTTAGTTTCATTTTGGAGAAAAATTCAAATGTTGTTAAAGCAAGTTATTCTTCCAGATGTGAACACTGAAGTATTTGACACAGTTTTTGATGTGAATATCACAGATTGATTTATCAACTGTATCCTGTAAACTCATTATTTCACATTTTGACATATTTAGTTTTAGACCTGATGTTTGTGAGAATTTGTCTATAATTTGAATCTCTGCTTCAAGCTGCTTTTTATTTTTGAGGAATAATTCTGTATCATCAGCCAGTTGGGTAACTCTTAATTCTCCATTAAAAATAGATAAACCTTGAATTCTGGGAGTGTTTAGTGATGAACGGGATAATAATTCGGTCACCATGAGAAACAGAAATGGAGAAATTGGGCGTCCTTGACGTACTGATCTATGTACAGAGAATCCTTTAAAGTAAAGGGGCAGAACACAACTCTGCTATTTATGTCTTTGTAAAACATTTGAATGGTGGAAATGAATTTTTCTCCAAAACCAAAGACCTGGAGAGCTTTGAAGATGAACTGCTGTTCAATTGTGTCAAAAGATTTATAGAAATCAAGAAACACAATAAGAGCAGCAGCTTCTATCTTATCACACAAGTCCAACAAATCAAGTATGAATCTTATATTATTACTTATATGACGGCCTGACATGAAAGCAGTTTGTGTTTCATTCATAATATTGTGTAAATCTGTTTTCAATCTTTGGGCGAACACAAGGGAAAGACCTTTATAATCAACATTTAAAAGGATTATTGGTCTCCAGTTTTCAACAAGTTCAATTTAAGACTTTCACCCACCTTCTTAAGATCATTATGAAGCTCATTTAACATCTACTTCACATCCAGATTGGAGAATAAATATCTTCATTCACGTCTAATTCATGATTTCATATTATTTCATGTCTTCATGAAATCTGTCCGTCCAAACTGCATAATGGAAGACGTCTTGTCCTCTCCGCTCTTTAAGGAAGGTGGGCTTGTGGGTAACCTGTGTGACGGAGGTCAGAGGGGTTTGTTGTCAAAGTGAGCTAGCTACTTAGCTGCTACCAGTCAGACTAAAGACAATTCAAACAGAATCAATCTGGAGCTCTTCACATACTTGTTGGAGCTGGAAGCTGCAGGTACACAAACAAACGTGATCACATGATCCATCCTGTTTTCTCATCAGATTTTTTTTCCACCGTGGCAGAAAAACAAAATCCCACAGACTGGTAGCTGCTAACTAGCTAAGTGATGTTTTCAGGGAGCAGCTCTGCTGTGACGAGTTCAGGAAGATGCTGTAGTAACGTTACACAAACAGACTTTTGATTTCTTTTGTGTGGCAGCAAACACAACACACAGCCTTTCAGTAACTATTATACTGCCATCTGAGCTGATCCACACACTTTATGTGTGACTGAAGTAAAGTAACTGCCCCTCAGCAGAGACCAGTGGAAACACTGAAAACTACAATATGACCATATGCTCATCTGCTGTACGGCACATTCATTCACACTCCCAATAGAACAAATAGAATGGATATATGGCCCCGCCCTAGCATGGCTCACACTTTACTTACAGCTGCACACATTCTCCTGTCAACTTTGTTTGTATAGATCACAACTTTTAGGTGTGAAGTGGCGTACGCCTCTTTCAGGACCTGTTTTGTGCGTCCAACATTTATAAATGAGAGCCAGAGCAGCTGTGCTTTTAATGTTGCCGTAGATCCAAACTCTGTCCCGAGGTCTCTGACTGGAGTTGCAGGAGTTCAGCTTGTTGCTGCACAGTGACTCGCACTTTGCTGATGTGAATACACAACAATATTGGCTGATGGCAGGTGTCTGCTGCTGCTTTTTACAGCACATTTATGTCTTTTGAATGATATTTTAAGAGCTCAAATTGAAATGAGTGTATTTGAGAGTTTTTAAGGAGCTGCTGAAACTCTGTCAAAGATTCAGTTGACATGTGTCACCAGCGTTGACAGAGAAAATGTTTGCAGCTCCTCCTCCTCTATCAGACTGACTGTGTGTGGCTGCAGCAGCCTCTTCATACCTCAGAGTGTCCAGTCTCCAGTGTGGATCCTTCAGTCCAGCAGACAGAAGCTTCACTCCCGAGTCTCCTGGATGATTGTAGCTCAGGTCCAGCTCTCTCAGATGGGAGGGGTTGGAGCTCAGAGCTGAGGCCAGAGAAGCACAGCCTTCCTCTGTGATCAGACAGCCTGACAGGCTGCAAACACACAAAACAACACACATGATCACATCATCTGAGGCTAATGCTGTCAGTCAAACACAAGAAGAGACAGACACTGAAGAAATAAGTCAATAAAAATACGAGCACTGAATGAATCAGGGAGTTAACAGGAAGAAAACTCTTCAAGAGTCTACAGCCATGCGAGCAGCTCTGTCAGGCTGGACTTAGACACTGCTGTGTTTTCAGCTAAATGCTAACATCAGCATGCTAACACACTCACCATGACAATGCTAGCATGATCATGTTTAAAGGACGGCCATGTAGGATTTAGTGGCATCTACCAATGAGCTGCAGACGCAAACAACTCGTCTCACTCTCCTGTTCCAAGTGTGTAGGAGAACCTACGATGGACACCAAACTCACACAAAACCTCAAAGTCTGTATCTAGAGCCAGTGTTTAGTTTGTCCTTTCTGGGCTGCTGTAGAAACATGGTGGTGCAACATGGCAGCCTCTGTGGAAGAGGAGCTGCTCCCTCTGTAGATATAAAGGGCTCATTCTAAAGTAACAAAAACACAATCATTCTTATTTTCAGCTGATTAGACACTAATGAAAACACACTTATGGAGATTATATTCAATTTATGACATATTCTGACAATAAAAGCCCATTAAATCTGACACACTGGACGTTGACCACTCATGTTTAGAAAGAATAGTGTTTGTTGTCTCATTTACTAATACAAGTCAGAGGATCAGCAAACTTTGAACAGTTATTCCTGAGGGGGAAATGAATGTCTGAACAACATTTCATCACAATCCATCCAATAGTTGTTGAAATATTTCACCTGTTAATCAACACAGTGCTGATGTGCACATGATTACCAAATGATTTCAATAATCTATACATGGATTATACAGATCAATTATAGGATCACTGAACACATTTCATGATCAGCACTTGGATTTATTAGTAGTTGACTTTTTCAAATCATGATGAAATCACTTATCAACTATCATAAATTCCTGTGTTTGCTTCATTTGCTTTCACACCACAGACAAACTGCACCACAGTCAGCTTGAAATGGGACTGAGGCCTCCCTCTTTGAGCGCTTTCACTCCGCTTGTTTGATCTGCACCAGAGTTCAGTTTACAGCTTTCACACCAGCCCAAATGAACTGTACTGACCTGGAAAATGCACCAAGCTTCATGTAACCAAATCAAACAGGTAAAAGTGTGAAAGTCAATCACATTTTAAATGGACATCAGCTGAAAGGCTCATTAATTACTGACCTGAGAGTTTCCAGAGTACAGTTTGGACTCTCCAGTCCATGAGACACCAGCTTCACTCCTGAATCCTGCAGGTTGTTGTGACTCAGGTCCAGCTCTCTCAGACTAGAGGACTGTGAGCTGAGAACTGAGGACAGAGCTTCACAGCTTCTCTCTGAGAGGTTACAGTCACTCAGTCTGAAGAGCAAATAATGAACAAGACAACAAAGAACATTTGTGTCAAAATCTTCAGTCTGAACTTTTAGTGATACACATATAATACATATATAATCTCTTTTCAGCACCAGTTCAAATCCTTTATGTTTTACTCTAAACATGTTGGAGACATGACAACAGATCATTACTGAAACAGTCATTATAAAAACATCCAGTCATTGAAATGATATGATACTAAAACCTCCTGTAGCTCTGAGTTTAGACAAAAACACCTCATCTAATCTGCCCACAATGAATCAGGAAGAACTCCTCAAACATCAGGCCTGTGCGCACACATCTGCTCACTTTTGAAAGGTCACAAACTGAGGAATATGAATCCATTTGATTTAAACACATTTTGGTGGACCACATATGAGGAACCTGCGTTAGGAAATGTGGCTCTCGATCTGAGCCAGAGTTCATATTGTGTCCTGTATAATATGTGAATCTGAGATTGAAGAACAAACAACATTGGAAACATTTTCAGTGAAAACTGAAATCCTGACATGAGATCAGCTGCATAAATGAAACACTCTTGAAATTTAGAGAAATCAATAATTCAAGACAAACTTTGACTTGTTCTAACCTGAGAGTTTCCAGAGTACAGTTTGGACTCTCCAGTCCATGAGACACCAGCTTCACTCCTGAATCCTGCAGGTTGTTGTTACTCAGGTCCAGCTCTCTCAGACTAGAGGACTGTGAGCTGAGAACTGAGGACAGAGCTTCACAGCTTCTCTCTGAGACGTTGCAGCCACTCAGTCTGAAGAAAAAACAGTCAGGAAACAAGTAACTGAGTTGAGTCTGGACTTTTGGAGATACAGTCTATATAATCTGTTTCCAACACAGGTTCAAATCCTAAACATGTTGGAGATGTGGAGAGTAATTATGACTGAATCAGGAATAAACCATTGACTGTAAATAAAGATGGACGGTGTGTCTCCACTTCCTCCCACTGTACAAAAAGGAAACCAAAATATCTGATCAGAAAAATGAAAACTTGAAAATATATCAGTGTGAGAAAAACTACCTAAAATGACAGAAAACATCTTTGGGAAACATTTATTAGATGAGCACTTTGATTTTTCACTTTGGTCCATGTCCCATCTGCTCACATGGAAGGGGCAGGGTTTATGACCTCTACTGCAGCCAGCCACCAGGGGGCGATCCAGATATTTTTAGGGAACTGTCATCTCATCCATCTTTATACAGTCAATGGAAAAAACTGACATCCCATAATGGAAATGATATGATATTAAAACATAAATGAGATTCTCCATCTCAGTCAGAGTTCATATTTTGTGCTGAATAATTTGTGCAACTAAAAAACAACAAAATTCACTGAACAGACTTTCTGTACTATTGAATTTAAAATCCTGACAGAAGAGATTCAAAAATCCTGACATGAAAACTGAAACTAAAACATCTTGATGGTGTGTAAAATAAAAGGAAGTTAAGATGTAAAGAAAGAAATCATTTAAGACAAACTTTGACTTAATCTGACCTGAGAGATTCCAGAGTACAGTTTGGACTCTCCAGTCCATGAGACACCAGCTTCACTCCTGAATCCTGCAGGTTGTTGTTACTCAGGTCCAGCTCTCTCAGACTAGAGGACTGTGAGCTGAGAACTGAGGACAGAGCTTCACAGCTTCTTTCTGAGAGGTTACAGTCACTCAGTCTGGAGAGGAAATAATGAACAAGACAACAAAAATCATTTGTGTCAAAATCTTCAGTCTGAACTTTTAGTGATACACATATAATACATATATAATCTCTTTTCAGCACCAGTTCAAATCCTTTATGTTTTACTCTAAACATGTTGGAGACATGAAAACAGATCATTACTGAAGCAGTCATTATAAAAACATCCAGTCATTGAAATGATATGATACTACACTGAAAAAAGTGACTTTTTGGTGTAGTAAATTCTATAAGAGTAACTGTCATAATTTCTACCAAGTATTTTTAAGATTCAATCAGAACTAGAGTTTTTTAGGTAAAATTAAACATTGTATTAACGTAATACATGAACTATGGGGGAAGAGTAAGTTTTACTTTTGTTTTCCTCATAATATTTAAATGTTTAATATTTGTATGTACATAAACCTAGAAATACTACATAAACTTTACTCTGAAAGTGTAGTTTTTTGAAAAGCATGCACGACGCATGCGCAGTTGCGCAACAGGACTGGCTCTGCCCATGGACGTTACAGGATCACAGAGCAAGGTGTAGCACGAAGGCCTACAACCACAGGTAAGTTATTACCGTTCTGTTTTAAATTTGTGATAATATATAGGTCCGCATGTATTTTGATAGTTTGGCGCAAGATATGTTACTGTTCACAAGTTAATTTAAAGTTAGCATAACGCCACATTAGTCCGGGCTGGTCTGTACCTAAGTGGGAGGGCTGCAGTTTTTCCCGATAAAAATAACTAAAGTTTGGATATTAAATAAAGCACTAATGTAACGGTATAATGTTTATCAAGTGACATCAACATAGTAGAACATGATTCTCTGTAAAACAAGAGTGAAAACTTGGCGGCGACACTTAATTAACGTTGCCTTAGTGAATTAATGCTGTGCATTGAGAATGAGGGGGAGATACTGATGAATGTTTGAGAGAAACGCGCCAGAATAGGCTTTTAAAACACACGTTTATTGACAGAAGCGCCAGAGGTCTTTGAGAGCTCCAGCTTGCGAATACAAAGAGACTTCACTGGCTGTTTCCTTTCCTTTCTTTTTTTTTTTTTTTTTTTGACCAGAAGCTAGTTAGCATGGCTGGTAGCCTAGCATGGCATGCGGTGTGAATCACACAGCAACTTCGTGATGTGCGGACCGATACTTTCGATACCAAATGTATCCGTTTAGTATCGAAACTCATAATAAATTATTGAATGATTTTTTTAATGAACTAATGAATTTTCTTTTCGAACATGTAAATGTATATAAAAATATTGATGTATTTGTGAATCTTTTGTCCTTTCAGATCAAGGAGGAATTCAGGAGAATAACTACCATTCCCCTGGAGCAAACCTTCATGCGCAAACTTGACGAGTACACACCAAAACTTATTACACTGATGAAAGCCAAAGGAGGTGCCGTGGGGATCAAGATGAGGCCGCTCCTGGACAGACTGAGTCAGGTGTGCTTGTTTTGTTTGTTCATATGTTTTACAGGGAGATGGGCCTACTTTTTTTTTTCTCACTCACACACACGTATACACACATACAGCACAAGTCTCACACTTGGTAGATTCAGTGCCCCTGCACGTTCTGGGTCCATGCACTTGAAACACAATAGCAAACATATGCACTTGTGTTTTCACTTGGCAGTTCATTGTGTATGTATAATGGTTATGTTCATGTTCTTAATCTGTTCACAGAAACAGAGCATTGAGATGAGACGTGAAACCGTTATCCGCAGCCTTATACTGTACCTTGGCGAGAAGGATGAGGAACTTTTTGAAGACTGCTTGGTATAGCATGATTTTAATCATTTAAAAAAATTAATTTAATGAAACGGGTTAATTTAATGTTGAGAGGAAAGCAGACAAAGGAACAGACATATTCTTGTGTTCATTCTTCCCTGATAATGAAGTCACTTTGAATGATTCATGAATTCTAGTATTTGATTCTCAATAACTTTCTTCTTTTTTGTTGTACGTTGTATGCAGGAGGACAGTCGGAGTGATGTCAGTAACTACATCCTCAAGATACTCGTCGTCCATGGTGCTGATGAGGATCCAGTCAATGTCTCCATCCTTGTCGAAGGCCATGAGATTTTGCCAGGGTGCAACAGTACTGCGAAAGCTTGCTCACTGCTCATGGGACTGATTTATGCCCTTAACTTGGCATACCCTCCCACTTTGCGCTACACTTTGAGGTCTTCCAAAAACTCTTGCTGGAGCTGGATGGATTTAAACTGTCCCCAAAAGTAAACACCTTGAAGTTGAAGTTGCTTTCCTAAATGCATGTCATGACTTTGTCATCCTAGAGGAGAAAAATGTGGCATCATGCATGGACCCTTGTTGAGGATGTAGCATCATGCATGGACCAAAAATGCCAAGAATCAGCACTGAGTTCCAGTTAATCTTGGTTTACTAGTGGGAAGTTGCCTGTCATAAATGTTTTCTCATTTTTTGTCAAATAAGGTATCTGTTACAGTAAAGATTTTATTCTTCATCTATAATGGTTAGACACCTTAAGCTGGTCATTTTTAATCGATTCTGTTGATTTTATTTCATTAATGTTTTAAAAGTGCACTAGTCTAGAGGACTGGTTGAAATGTTGAAATTGTGCTGTTTCAGAGTGTAGGTTTGAAAGATTTTAATTGCATATTTGAGAAGTGACTATGTTACCAGATCTATGTTGGATGCAGTGTATAATGTGTAGTACTGTGTATTTGCTGTTTACCAGTCATACCAACCTTTAAGTAGTATGATACAAATTTAGATATTTTTATTTAAAAAAAATATACTTAGTCTTACTTTAAATACAGTACCTTTTGCTGAAGATAGATCTTTAATTTACTGTTACTGTTACAATATAATGCACTTTTACTATTAATGCAGTACTTGTACATAATTTTTTTTTCTCCATTTAAATAGGAGTATACATACAAGCTTAAGAGGCTGTTTCTATCCTGACCCCAGAAGTTGTTTTGAGCATGTTTGTGTGTTAAACGTTCTTGAATATCTGAGAATGTTGAAACTCTGTTTCAGAGGGTTGCAAGTTTTTCACTGCATATTTGAAAAGCACTATTCCAGATCTGTACTGTATGTACAAAAGTATTGGGACACCTGCACAGTCTAATGCTATTGACAGTGACAGTGTCGACAGTGTTCCTAATATTTTGCCACAATAGTTTATATTGGATGTAGTGTATACTGTGTAATACTGTCTGTTTGTTCAGTTTATGTCAGTCATGCCAATGTTAAATTTATGGCTGCCCCATAAAAGATTGGGCAATTCAATCCACAATACAGAGCTTAATCAGGTTCTGTCTTGTGAGATCAGCAAATTATATAACTGGATCAAAACAAATAAACTTATTCTAAATATATCAAAAACAATGAGTATAATATTTGGTTCTAAGTATAGATTATCAGATAATCCTAAAATGAATATACTAGTAAATGGTCAAACTATACAGCAAGTAAAAAACGGTGAAGCTTCTTGGACTTTGGCTTGATTGCACATTGTCATGGTCTGATCACATCAACAAAGTTGTTGCCAAAATGGGTAGAGCTGTTGCCATAACACGTAAATGTGCACCGTTTCTCAATTCACAATTGTTTAGTCGTGTTGTTTGTACATTGGTTTTATATCATTTAGATTACTGTTCACTTGTATGGTCTGCTGCATCGAACTGTCTTCTAAGAAAATTACAAGTGGCTCAAAACAAGGCTGCAAGACTGGTTCTTGGTTATTCTTCAGGAACTAGTGTTGCAGAAATGCATGAACGTCTTGCTTGGCTGATGGTCAAGCATAGACTATCTGCTAATACATTAATATACTTTCATAGAATTATTAACACTCAGACTCCTAAATTTCTTTATGATAATATAATTTACTGCTCAAATACACATTCACATTACACTAGAGGGGCGAATAGTGGACAGATTACTTTACCCCTACCTAAGTCTGACTCTATGAAGAGGACTGTATTCTATAGGTCATCTGTGTTTTGGAACAATCTTCCAGTTGTGGTTCGTGAAATTAAGGGAAAAAATGGTTTTAAAAAGAGTCTAAGAATGTATTTGTTCTCAACACCATGTCATCTTCATTATTAGTTTGAGCGAGGTTTTGTCATGTGATACATGAAGGGTATGTTGCTTTTCCTTATTTTACTGTTTTTATTTTAATAGGTACTTTCAGTGTTGTTGTTTTTTTGTTTTTTTTATTTTTTTTCTTATAATTGATATTGTGAGTAATTGAGATTGTAATGATTGTGTTTTGTATGTATTGTCTGGACCCCAGGAAGACTAGCTGTCGTCTTGGCGTCGGCTAATGGGGATCCTTTTAAATAAACAAATAAACAAATAGTTGTGGATTAACTTTGACGGTACTTGTTTGTTGAACTGTTTAACATGAAAAATAAACACGTTAATTGCATTGTAATTTAGTCTTGTGATATGTGACAAATATATATTAAATGCATAGAGTAAATTTATTTGGTAACATTTATCAAAAGAAAACTGGCAATGATTACGTAATTTTAGTGAGTAATGTAACGAAATGCAAGCAAGTAAATTAAAATGTCAAGCACAAGACAATAATTAAAATCTACTAAATTACCCCATAACAGCAAATACTATAGATATATAAAATTTACTTAAGATTTTGGGGAAAATTATGTTCCTGTCTATGAAAAACAAGTAGATCTTACTTAATTTGTTTAAATAAATATAACTTAAAACTTGGATATAATTAAGTAAATGTTACTTAATATCGTCACAACTGTTATGTTTTATGTTAAGTAAATTTTACTTGATACTGGCAAGTGAGTGTTACTTGATATTGCAGCATTAAATTTTACTTAAATCATTTGCGTGCAAATACTTACAATATATTTTTTAAGTAAATCTTATGAGTTATTTTTTTCAGTGAAAACCTCCTGTAGCTCTGAGTTTAGCAAACCCCATCCAGACAATGGTGAAGCATACTGATGTTTCATAAAGCATTTATTCATGTTCAGCTGTCAGCTTTTTTCTGAACACAACTTCACCTTTCAGTCACACTTTCTTCAGGAAACACCGTAAGAGCTACAGGAAAAATAAACATAAAAAAAAATAAATAATAAACATAAATGAGCTCTTACAGGTGTACAAATATCACCTTAAAATAACTTTAACCATACATGTGCAAACATTAGCCATAATATTACTGATAGCACTCCTTTGTCAAAAACAATGTAACCGTTTTCCTTCCTTCCTTACTTGCATTTTCGGACTTTTTGGAAGCATCTCCCTCATGTCAAGAAACCGCTTCTTAGATCTACACTTCCTGTGCTGCTGGAAAGGTGCCAAAATAAAAGCCTGTAACATAAAAATACACTTTCAAAATAAAAGCATGATGGAAACGGTTATATTAACACTAGCAAAACAACCAACCACCAAATCATGAGTAAATAATAGAACGGTATACAGTTTACATTAATCCCAAATGATTTCTAACTGAAAATGACATCCCCTTTATAAGAGCTTAAACAACTTATGCAACAAACAAATAACCATTATAAACCTTGAAAGTTTAAGGTGATGGAAGGAGGGTATTATGAAATATAGGGAGAGTAAGCAAGTTTAATCAGTCTCTAATAGCAGGACTAGCTTCTGGACTGGGCACTCGACTTCAGACATCTTGTGGAGGCGCTCCCCTTTCTTGCCAAGCTCTCTGTCACCAAGGCAGACCTTAACTCTCCTTACTAGTCCGTCTTTGTCAGCAGTGGCTTCTGATACTCTGCCCAATCTCCACTCATTCCTGTAGGCATCCTCTCCTTTCATCATGACAACATCTCCAACTTGCAGATTCCTCCTCAGTGTATGCCAACGCTGTCTGAGAGCGTTGGCAAGGTACTCCTTTCGCCATCAACTCCAAAACTGTTTGGCCAGGTACTGAACGTATCGCCACCTCTTCTTGCCATAAATGTCCTCTCTGACAAACTCACCAGGTGGAGGCAAGGCCTTGATAGTTTTCATAATCAAAAGATGATTAGGGGTGAGTGGCTCAAGGCTATGCGGGTCATGAGGTTGTTAACAGTTTCATCAACAGCTTCATAGAGGAAGGCCCGCAGTGAAGCATAATTTAGCCTACCAGAGGAAAGAGTAAGTGTGAACCTTAGGACGCTTCTCACTGTCCTTATTTGTCTTTCCCAAACCCCTCCAACATGGCTTGAATGGGGTGCATTCATGTAAAAGTTGCATTGTTTCTCAGAAAGAAATGCAGCCAGCCGGTCTGCATCTACTTCCTTTAGAGCTTCCTTGAGCTCATTTTTGGCTCCAACGAAGTTGCTTCCTTGATCAGACTTGATCTGACGAGCAGCACCTCGTATGGCAATGAAACATCGAAAGCCATTGATGAGGGCGTCAGTAGACATGTCATCAAGCATCTCAATATGAACAGCACAGGAGCTAAGGCAAGTGAAGAGAAGACCATACCTCTTGTTCTCCTTTCTTCCTTGCTTTGTGAGGAATGGGCCGAAGCAGTCCATTCCACAGAAGGTGAAGGGAGGTGATGGTTCTACACGTTCAGGGGGTAGATCAGCCATCCTTTGCTCTTTCTACAAATGACGCATTGACAAATGTATGATGCTACTGCCCTGTTGATTCCTGGAATCCAGTAGCCATGGGACCTGATTTCATTAAGGGTGAGGCCTTTGCCTTGATTACCCCTTTGTGGTGATGAGCAATAATCATCTTTGTAAAGTGATGATCTTTGGGAATGATTGCAGGGTGCTTGATGGAGTTGGGAAGAGAGGAGTTACACAGCCTTCCTCCCTCACTGAGGACACCATCTTTATCGAGAAAGGCATCAAGAGAGTGTAATGGACAGTGAGATGGTAGGGGGCTCCCTTTGCTCAGCAGTTTCAACTCTTCTTGATACACACTTTTCTGAAAATCCTTGATTATGCAATAGTCTGCCTCTTCTCATTCTGTTACAGTGGTGAGGCTGTTTGATTTGTTCTTGCTGATGTGCCTTAAAAGGTGTGCAACTGCTCGAGTAGCCAGTGACCAGGATGAGAACTTGGACAAGCGATTCAACCAGGCTTACTCGTTCTGTCGTTCTTGTGCTGAGTGCTATAGCACTTCTGACCTCTGGATCTCCAGTCGTTAGCTCTGGGATTTCATCTGCTGGCAGTTTAATTTCCTTGTTCCACAGGAACTTGGGTCCAGTGAGCCAGGTAGAGGACAGGAGATAATTTGGACTCAAGCCCCTGGAAGCGTGGTCAGCAGGATTTTCATTGGTTGGAATGTGTCTCCATTGTTGAGGGGCTGAGCTGAGGTGAATCTTCTAAACGCAGTTAGCCACAAAGGTGTGGAATCGCCGTGCTTCATTTTTGATGTATCCCAAGACCACCTTAGAGTTGGTCCAGAAAAACTCCTCAGTAACAGCAGCTCCAAATTCCTCCTTGAGCATGTTGCTCATCTTGACAGAAACAACTGCAGCTGCCAATTCCAACCTTGGGACAGCTGTGACCTTTGATGGTGAGACGCATGATTTTCCTACAACTACGGCACAGTGAACATCTCCATTTTCATTTTGAAGCCTCAAGTAGGAACACTCACCATAGCCCTTCAAGCTAGCATCTGAGAAATGATGCAGCTCTGTCTTCAAGACCTTTCCAAATCTACCAGGTGAGTAAGTGCGGGGTATGGTGACATTATCCAGCTGGGCTAGATCACTTCTCCACTGTTCCCATTTTGGTTGAAGCTCGTCAGGGAGAGGATCATCCCAGCCTGTGCCTCGCCTACACATCTCCTGAAGAATAATCTTTGCTTTAAGCAGAACTGGTGCTACAAACCCGAGGGGATCAAACAAGGAGGCAACTGTAGACAGAATGCCACGGTGTGTTGCAGGCTGATCCTTGAGGCTGACACAAAGCTGGAAATGGTCAAACTCCACATCCCACCGGATCCCAAGCGCTCTCTCAGGTGGCAGATCATCAATGAGAGATCCATATTCTTCACATTGGCTGCCCGTTCAGAGGGTGGTATACTCTCTAGGACATCTCTGTCATTCGACACAAACTTGTGCAGTCGGAGACCTCCTGTGGCACAGAGTTCACGAGCTTCTCTGGCAAGGTGAATGGCGTCTTCAGTGCTTTCAACACTTGTGAGCCCGTCATCGACATAGAAATCCCTCATGATAAACCGTGTGCCTTTGGGGTAGAGGTCACTGTTTTCCTTAGCGAGGTGTTTCAGCCCGAAGTTTGCGCATCCAGGTGAGGAGGCTGCACCAAACAGATGCACCTTCATACAGAACTCACTAGGTGGTGCATTCAAGTTCCCTTTCTTCCACCAAAGAAAGCGCAAGTAGTTGCGATCAGCCTCATCCACATGAAATTGATGGAACATTTTCTCAATGTCACACATCAATGCAACAGGGTGCTGTCGAAAGCAAATGAGAACTCCGCTCAAGTTGTTCAGCATGTCAGGCCCTGAGAGGAGGTGGTCATTTAAACTGGCTCCTTTGTGTCTGGCAGAGCAATGAAACACAACACAAAGCTTATCCGGCTTCTTTGCATGATGAACACCGTGATGGGGGATGTACCATCTCTCATCTTCACTCCCACCATTTTTGATCTGTTCTGCATCTCCCCTTCCAATGACCTCTTCCAGGAACTTGACATACTGCTCCTTGTACCTTTCATCCCGTTGCAGCTTTCTTTTGAGGTGGTTGAGGCGTATCATGGCTGAGTTTTTGTTGTCAGGTAAGCTGGGCCTGATTTTGAAGGGCAGAGGCATTTCATAGTGGCCGTGTATGTTTTTCCATATGCCCTCGTCCAGCTTGTTGAGGAAGATGATGTCATCTTGTGACACTGTTTTACTGTCTTTGCTGCCATCCTTGAAGTCAGATTCTAGAATGCAAATATCATCGGCAGGAGTTACTGGAGGCAGCTCCTTTACGGTGATTCTGTGACACAGGCGACTGGTGCTCTGCAAATCATGGCTTTGAGATGAGCGCCCCACAATGCTCCATCCTAGATTCGTCCGTACGGCATCGGGTTCCTCATCTCCTCCTAAAATGACTTGTCTTGGTGCCATGGCTCTAGAGCAGTTGTAGCCTATCAGAAGCCCTATCTCACAGTCCTTCAGTGGTTGGATCTCGCCTGCTATTTCTCTGAGATGACTCCATTGCTTGGCTGTCTCACAAGTGGGAATGTGAGCACGATTCACAGGTATGCAGTCCTTTGTGTAAGCAACTGGAAGATCAACCTGAATGGCAGAGCTGTATCCTCTTACACGAAGGCCAAAAACACTCTCACTTGGAAGAACTGTGTTCGTTCCACTCATGGTTGTCAACTTCAACTTCACTGGATGCCTTTCAGCATTCAGACTGTCACTCACTTCTTGGTCGATAATGTAGTATCACTTTGAGTGTCCAGTAGAGCGTAGACAAGTTTCTCAGCAGCTGGATTGTTTTAGATGACACCCACACTGGCATCACCATCGATGTGCAGGATGAGCCTTCACCTGCTACACTGAGTGACATTGCAGCGGCACCTTGATTTGGCCCCATCTCTGATGAAGACCTTTCACTTTTGTAGTTGTAGTCATGAAGGACTGTAGGATGCTTTCCTTTGCAGTTGTCACAGAAGTGACGATACTCCTTTGAACTATGGCCAGATTTTAGACGTCCATAGCAGAGTTTCTTCTCCTTTATGTAATTCCGTCGCTCTACCAATGACATCTCTGTGAACTTGGGACATGTATGAAGCTGGTGCCTATTATCCTGACAAAGAATGCATGGAGTCTTAACCTTCCTCTGGTCGCAGTGTCTGTAGCTGTGTGAGTAGTGAGAAGACTGGCCTTGTTTCTCTTTGTGTCTTGGGGATTTCTCTTCTCTGTGTTAGAGTCTGATGAGCTAAGTGCGTCGAGGGATGTAATTGGATTGCAGGCAATCTCAGCTTCAGTTGACACAAACATTGCAAAGTCCTTGAAACTTGGGAATTCTTGCCTTTCATTCAAGCTTTGTGTGACGTGTCAGTTTCCAGCGTGAAGCTGCCAGTCTGGTAGTTTATGGACGAGCTTCTGGTTCTCCTCACAGTCATTTAATATGTCAAGACCCTTTACATGAGGCATGGCATCTTGACAGGCATTCAGAAAATCAGAGAAGTTTCTGAGCCCTTCAGCATTCTTAGGTTGAATCCTTGGCCAATTAGTTAGCTTCTCTCTGAATGCTCTCTGAATGGTGAATGACTGGCCAAAGCGATGGTTTAATTTGTTCCAGGCATCCTGGTAGGCTTCATCATCGTTTCGGAAGAGGTGCCATCTAGCACCTGGCGTGCTGGGCCACCGACATATTTCTTTAGATAGTAGAGTTTTTCAGCTGGAGTGATAGTCCTCTGGTCAATGAGTGAGGTAAATGCTGCTTTCCATTCTGTGAATTGTATAGGATCACCATTGAAGACAAACGGCTCTGGAACAGGGAGCCTATTCAAGGCTATGCTGTCTTGAAAGACCTGAGTGAGAGAGGAAATGTCTGTATGAGAGAGTGTTACAACAGGTGATAGCGGGGACTGCTGTTAAAGGCAGCTTCTTGGCCTCCTTGTCCTTTTCATCGTTAATGCAGTCAGAGGCTTCACGTTCCATCTTCTTATCGTACACCTTCAACCTAGCTTTAGCTGGTCGTACTTCCTCCTCTGCCTGTAGTCATTCCAATTCATGCTTTTGTGCCTCTAGGGCTTTCCATTGTTGTTCCTCTAGCTCTCTTATCACTTCTTTTTGTCTTTCTTCTGCTATCATCATCTCATAATTAGTTTCCTTCACTGCTAGTTTGGCTGCTGCATCTGCTCACTTGGCTGCCATAGACGAAGCCACGGAGTGGTGGTCAGACTTGCCATGACTGGTCAAGGAAGCAGCAGATCCATAGACAGACTTTGCATAGTCAGGTGCCAAAATAAAAGCCTGTAACATAAAATACACATTCAAAATAAAAGCATGAAGGAAACGGTTATTTTAACACTAGCAAAACAAAGGCTTGAAAAATGAAGTGATGAACAGATCAACAGACCTTTATAAGAGTCATTTACAACCAGTAAATCAAAGCAATATCACCATTATAACCAATTTCCAACTGTGCAGCTGAATTTGTATTCCTACTCCTAGACGACAACTGTAACAACAAATCTGATGAAAATACACTAAAATACAAGATAAGAAAAACTTTATTGATCTCACACTCAAAAATACAGGTAGAAAAAGTGCTGAGTGATAATAGAATACTTATAAATAAATATAAAATGAAAAAATATAAAATATAAAGTACTAAATTGATCAGACTTTACACTCAGGACTGTAAACACTATATACACCTTTCACTTATACAGATATATGGAGCTGTTTGGCTATATGGACAGATATATGGGTATATATGGATAACTGTGCAGGATAATTGCACACGTTGTAATACACAGATGGTGTGTAACATTATAATTCAGAGAAAATAATGTAAATAGTGTTGCCTTGTAAAGGCACAGAGAAACAGCATGGGCTGCACAGAAAACAAGCAGCAAACATTTCACAGTGATGATTTACTTTGAAAAATATATATTGTACAGCAGATGATTTAACAGTAGAAAATGTAAATATACAATATACTGCATATTAGAGATTTGAAGGATTAATAGTATGTTAAAAAAGAGTATACGCGGATATATTATGCCACATGGTAATAATAATAATATATGTATAAATTGTGACAGTTTGACTTGTACTTTTTAAATTATTGCTATTATTATTATAATGAGGGGTGCCAGCCAGGAGGATGACAGACAGCGGAAGATGAAACGTCCAAAAGGGATTTAACGTCCTTACTTTAGTTTTTTAACCGCGCTGAGCGTGCTGCTCCATACGTCTCCCACACTCTCTCTTCCTGCTCTCCTCAGAGTGACGGTTATGGGAGTGAACTGAATGCAGGCGCGAACTGTGAACGAATGAGTGAGTGATTCGTAGATGGGTGTGTGAGTGGGTGTATCTGGGGTGTGTTTAGGTGCTACTATCCTGGTGCTGAGATCCAAGTTGTCACACTCCTTCCCCGTGAGAGAAGCCTGAACATAGGAAGGCTTTTCTTTTTTTTTTATCTTTCTCTCTTCTCTTTTTTTTATGTGCTCACATTTCTTTTATCCTTGTCCAACTCTGAGGCATGGAACCCAGGGAAATCTTCCTCATCGCTTTCCTCTTCAAAGATTTTGAGGATCCGGCGATGCCGTTCCCTGTCAACCTCCTCAGCTGTAGGGTAACATGGCTTCAGCTGAGCCACATTGACAATACGAAGGTCCTCCCCGGTCTCTTCCAGGACCACCTCAAAATTTAGAGGCCTGACTTTTTTGGTGACCCGATATGGATCTTTCCACCGTGGTGCCAGCTTGGCTGAAAAGGATTTATCAGCCTTAGAGTAAGGGTGAGTACGGACCCAGACACGATCCTTGTCTGAGAAAGTTCCGTCTTTTCTCCCTTTGTCATAGTTTTGCTTTTGTCTTTGTTTTGCTTTTGCTAGGTTGTCGCTAACAAGCTTCCGGAACTGCTCTATCTGGTTAGCTGTAGCATATGCCGGTGCGTCAGGGTCAGATAGCTGGGGGCTTAACTCAGCATCCAAGGGACCTTTCAGCAGACGACTGAGGTGGAGTTCGGCAGGTGTAACTCCTGTGGACTCATGCACTGCTGAGTTCAATGCAAAGCGGAATTCAGGTAGGTATTTGTCCCAGCTCTTGAGTTTTTTACCTCCACAAATGCAGCAATCATGGCTTTTAAATTGCAGTTAACTCTCTCTGTCAGGTTTGTCTGTGGATGGTATAGTGAGGCCAGCTTCTGCCTGAGGTTCCACCGCTTGCAGGTTTCCTCAAAGATGGATGACACAGACTGGGAACCTTGATCTGAAAGGATGTAAGTTGGCACACCCCAGCGAGTCAGAATCTCTTTGGCCAGAATCTGGGATACGGATTCTGCTGTGGCTTTGCGAAGGGGGAACAATTCAACCCATCTGGTGAAATAGTCCACAAAGACAAGGAGGTAGAGGTTGCCATTGGAGCTGCGAGGAAAAGGGCCCATGAAGTCGACACTTACCATTTCCCAAGGACCATGTACGACTGTTTGTTGAAGTTACCCAGGGGGTTTCCGTGTTTCAGGTTTGTAGAGCTGGCAGACTTGGCAACATTGCACATAATCTCTCACATCAATGCTCATCTTAGGCCAATACACAAGGGCTTGCAACCTTTTATAAGTTTTGTATCTCCCAAAATGGCCGGAAAGAGGATTGTCATGGTAATGATGAAGCAGCTGCTGGCGGAGGGATGAAGGAATGTATACTTGGTAATTGGTTTTGTGAGGTAATTGCACCACACTGTATACTTTGTCTTCCAGAACAGTGTATTTTGTTGTGGAGTTTTCAACTATCTCTCCTGTTTCCATGATCTTGCTGTATAGGTTTTGGATGTCATCATCGTCCTGTTGGGCTTTCCAAATGTCCTCATCGGTGACTTGGAGGTTTTTAGAGGTGTCCCTCTTAGAACATAGCACAACAGCACAAGTGGCAGACTAGTTTTGAGAGTTATCCACAGGAGCTCTCGACAGACCGTCCGGCACAGTATTGTACTTCCCTTTACGGTACTCTACCGTAAAGGAGAACTCTTGGAGGCGGAGCACCCACCAGATGAGTCGAGTGCTTGGCTTTTGGGTTTTGAAAACCCAAACAAGGGACGAATGGCCTGTCACCACTGTGAAGTGTTTGCCCTCCAGGTAATACCTCCACTTTTCCAGGGCCCAGACAACCGCAAGGCATTCCTGTTCTGTGATAGAATAATTTCTCTCGGCCTGATTCAAGGTACAGCTGGCAAAGGCAAGGACTTGCTCTGCACCCAACCCAGTCTGTTGAGCCAAGACAGCTCCCAAGCCGACATCACTCGCATCAATATAAACGATGAATGGGAGGCTAAAATCAGGATGACCCAAAATTGGTGGAGAAACCAGACATTGTTTCAGGGCTTCAAAAGCCGCCTGGCATGAACGTGTCCAAATGAATCTGGCTCCTTTCCTTTTAAGGGCGTTGAGTGGTTCAGTCATCTGAGAGAATTGGGGCACAAAGCAATGGTACCATCCAGCCATTCCAAGAAACCTTTGAAGCTCCTTGAGGTTCTGAGGGACAGGGAAGTCTTATCAGCATCAACTTCTACTCCAGCAGAAGAAACGACATGGCCCAGGCACTTCAGTGAGGTACGGAAGAACTGACTCTTTTTCATGTTTACAGTAAGGTTAGCTTCTTGTAGCTTGTCAAGAACTGCTTGGATGTCATAACGGTGCTGTTCAAATGTGTCAGAATAGATGATTATGTCATCCAAATATACAAAGCACCTTTTTCCTGGCAGGTCTCCAAGGACAAGTTCCATCAGGCGTTGAAAAGTAGCAGGGGCATTCTTGAGTCCAAACGGCATTACCTTAAACTGGTACAGGCCAAAGGGACAGATGAAGCAGTTTTTTCCTGGCTATCCTGATCCATTTGGACTTGCCAGTAGCCACTATTGAGGTCCAAGGTAGTGAACACCACAGCTCCAGCCAACGATTCCAGTATTTCCTGGATATTTGGTAAGGGGTAGGCGTCTGTGTGAGTAGCTGCATTCACTTTTCTGTAATCCACACAGAACCTTGGTTTTGGATCCTGTTTTTTAGGCACCAGGACAACGGGAGCTGCATATGGAGAGGTAGATGGCTCTATGATGTCTTTTTCCAACATTTCCTCCACATGCTCCTTGATGATCTGGAGCTTGGATGGTGACACCCGATAGGACTTTTGCTTGATGGGGACTTCGTGAGAGAGGAAGATTTTGTGGGTAAGAACATTAGTACATCCCAGTGTTTCTGTGCAGACATCAGAGTTTTCCTGTAGCTGGCGCAACAGCTACCCAAAATCATCCAGGTGGGCGTTGCTGACTGCAGCCTGTAGGAGGTCGTGGCAAGGAGGCAGAGGAACCAGGTTCACAGGAGCTACAGCAGAGAAAAAGGCAAGCTGTGGCGGAAAAACCAGCATTTGGCTTTGCTGCTGATTCTCTCAAGAACTGATACTGACGCTTTTTGTTGGATTTAAACCAGTAATGGTTCTCAGAGACATCAAGCTGGAGGCCGGAATGGAAGATGAAGTCCAGTCCCAATACTGCAGGGAAAGCAAGACTGCGGGATGACAAGATGACACAAGGTAAAGTCACTCGTTGGGACTGTAACATCAGGGTAATTTAACTCCATGCTAACGGTTGTCTCCCTTCTCCATCTGCTAGGAACAAGGGTCCCTTTGTCCAAGGCTTCAGTGTGTCCTGTGGAGTTTTCACTCCAAACCATACATTTTCATTTATCAAGGTGTGAGATGAACCGGTGTCCAGGATGGCGGTTCCTTTCCAGGAATGGATGTTCAAAGGCACCATCAACTGGCTGGGAAGCAGGCTTCCAGGTGGCAATGAAGTAGTATTTTCAGGTGAGGTTTCTCCCAGGTAATTTGGATGAGTAAGTGAACTAAGGGTAGCATGACCTTCTTGGTGGATGGATGAGGTTTTGGCAGGTTGCTGATGTGAGGGTTTAGGAGAGGGAGCTCTGTTAGACCTCCACTGTGGACAAGAAGCTGGTGCATGACTTCCTTTGCAACAGGGGGTAACTTTGGCTGTTGTTATCTCCTCGGACAGTGAATGTATTGTGTTTTTGCAGTGGGATAGCTCCTCCTGCAGGTGAGTTACAGCATCCGCCATTGGAGTAAGCACAGAGAAGAGATCCTTCAGCAGGTCAGTGTGATGATGCTTTAACCTCCAACCAAGAGCAGCACTGAACTGTGTTCTCAGATATTCAAGCTGTTTATCCATGTGTTTGACAATTTCTTTTTGTTGTTCCTGAATTAGATCTGTGAGTGCTTTGGTCATGTGTTCAATGTGGGTTGTAATTAGGGCCCGAGCACCGTAGGTGCAAGGCCCTATTGTTTTTGCTCAGACTGCCCAAAAAATGAATTGCATTTTTGGGGGCTTAAACATACTCAAAAACTCACCAATTTTGGCACACACATCAGTCTTGGAGACAATTTACGTGTCATGTGGTTTTGGTTGGTGGGCGTGGCAAAATGACTTGGCCACGCCCTTTAAACGCCGCCATTACCCGCACGTTTCACCGATTTGCACGAAAATCGGTACACATGTAGATCATGCCCGGACGCACAACAATGTATCCGACAACCCATAGGCTAATCCCAACAGGAAGTCGGCTATTTTGAATTTCGTGGTCATTTTTGGCATTTTTCACGCGTCTAATTTTAAGGAACACCTTCTACGGGATTCATCAGATTGGCTTCAAAATTGGTGTGAACCTTCTAGACTAGTTTGTGACTAAAATTTATTAAAAGATTGCATTTCAGTTAAAGGGTGTTGCCATGAGTTGGCAGCTAATTTTGATGATTCGCCATGAAACAGGAAATGGTTATAACTTTGGCATACATGGTCAGATCTGCACAAAACTTAATATGTTTCATAATAGTCCCATCCTGAACACATATGCATGAGAAAATTCTGCGATTGTCATAGCACCCCCTGCTGGTGGCATGAAATGTTATGTTTTAGACTTTGAGGTGCTGCTGCGCACATTTTGACCGTATCTCACTCAAATTTGGTGTGGAAAACCTTCAGACCTTGCTAATGCTATGTTGTGCAAGTCGTAACGTTTTGTCGACAGGCTTCGCCCTGACAGTGCAACGTAGGTTGACGTTTCGTACTAACACATTAATGGCATTAACTTCTGTGTACACGTTCGCATCGCCATGAAACTTCACATGTATGATAATAATCCAAGCCTGAACACATCTACATGAAACTCATGAGTCACAGTCATTGCGCAACCTAGTGGGGACAGGAAGTAACACAAAATTGCTTCCTACTGTGTCAAAAGGGGGTGAAAATTCAGCACCTCATCTACCAGTGGGCCTCTGGTGACATGGTCGCGGCCACAGACGGCTCCGAGTGCCGCGGGGGTGCGAGGGCCCGTTCAACGCTGCTTGCAGCTTTAATTGTTGTTATTATTATAATGAGGAGTGCCAGCCAGGTCTCTCTCCTGGCATTTAAGAGGTATCAGTCAGGTTATAGTTTAGTTTGTGAGGTTGGTTTTTCTTTTTCTCAATTTAAAGCAAACTGCACAAAGGATGTACATATATAGAAATATTACACCCTGCACATCGAATGTCACACCACCAAGCACACAACCCAACACATTATATGTTGCAAAAACCCACAAAATCCCGATCCAGTCCACAATTAACTCAAGGCAATCAACTCAAAATTCCACTCCGGGTTTTCTTTCAGCACAAAAAAGACAAAAAACAAAACAAAAAAACAATTCAGTTCATAAAAAAACAAAAAAAAAACAAAGTTCAGTTCAATTCAGTTCAGTTCCAAGTTATATCAGTCAGTTCTGTTCATTTCAGCAAAAAAACAAAAAACAAAAAAAAAAACAAGGAAAGAAAGAAAAAGAAAAAAACCTCAAGCAAGCCGAAAAGAGGAGAAAAAAAAAAAAATAGTTCACTTACGGAAGTTCAGTCAGTCAGTCAGTCAGTCCAGTCCAGTCAAACAGTAGTCCAGTCTGGGTTTTGGCTGCTGGTTCGAGGACGAGTGACCGGCTTCAGTGAACAGCTGATTTTGGGAAGCGGGTGGAAGTGAACCGGGTGTCAGAAGCGTTGGCGGAGATCGTGAACCAGGGGATGACTACGGTGGCCCTGAGGTGCAAAACACAACGGCAAATCAGAAAACACAACGGCAAATCAGAAAACACAACGGCAAAAGAGAAAACACAACGGCAAATCAGAAAACACAACGGCAAAAGAGAAAACACAACGGCAAAAGAGAAAACACAACGGCAAATCAGAAAACACAACGGCAAATCAGAAAACACAACGGCAAATCAGAAAACACAACGGCAAAAGAGAAAACACAACGGCAAAACAGAAAACACAACGGCAAATCAGAAAACACAACGGCAAAAGAGAAAACACAACGGCAAAAGAGAAAACACAACGGCAAAAGAGAAAACACAACGGCAAATCAGAAAACACAACGGCAAAAGAGAAAACACAACGGCAAATCAGAAAACACAACGGCAAAAGAGAAAACACAACGACAAAAGAGAAAACACAACGGCAAATCAGAAAACACAACGGCAAATCAGAAAACACAACGACAAAAGAGAAAACACAACGACAAAAGAGAAAACACAACGGCAAATCAGAAAACACAACGGCATTAACCAAAACGGAAAAGGTAGGTACCCTCGGGCGACATGAATCGTCCCTGATTGGACGAAAGAAAGGGGCCTTTTTTTAAAAATATATTTAACTTTATTTAACAAAATCATGTACAAACAACATGGCTTACATCTTTTTTAACGTTTCAAATGAGCAGGTGCATAGGGAGAATGCAGAGGAGAGAATGAGAGAATAACATCCATGAAATGAAATAAATAAATGAGATAAATGAAATAAACCAATTAAAATTAAATAAAACGTTTAGCTAGGGCTTTTGTTTTAGATCATATTTTTCAAATAAACTGAAAAGTTTCATTGCATATTTACCTTTCATTATGTTCAGGGCTTTGGTGAAGGAAAGAAACTCATTATGAAACACATTAAACTTAGGTTTCACTTTCATATATTTACATTTGTGTATGTAAAATTCTCCAAGGATTAGAATATTATTAACCATAAAGTCCCATTCATCATTGTCCATAACAACACCATAAATAAATGTCCTTTTGAGAAAAGGGTTCGAGTCGGATCTTTGTGTGCATCCAGTCATGTATATCAGTCCAGGGCCCCGTTTCCCAGAGCCTTCGTAGCGCTACGTGCTTCCTAAGTTGTATCTTAAGGTCTCTGGTAAGCTTACGGGCTGTTTCCCAGAGTCTACTTAGCTAAGATAAATCTTCTGTAAGATATATCTTAAGACGAGTGGTCTGAACCACTCATAAGCTGCCTCTTAGTGATGCGCTCCGTTCATCCAAACACAGTTTTAGCTTTATTAGGCCAAAATTATGCTTTTCAAATGGATAGTTTTAGTATAGCGCACATCAAGGCTGCTTACGTAAATTACATCATCAGGTTAAAATTAACTTAATGAAAAACAATAATTAATATTGCTTATTTATTTATTTATTTATTTATTTATTTGAGCTAAATAGCTGAGGATATGTTTTTTTCTGAGTACGCTGTGTTGCTATATTATTTTTACGGTTTAATTTTCATGCGGGCTGGTGTGTGTTTTATTGCTCTTATGTGTTTTCCGCCAAGCACATCAGGCGCTTTAATTAAAGGACAAAGAGCCACGAAGTCAAAGGCCTGTGATCATTAATGCGTTTAATACAGTAAATTGTGTCTCTACCATCTGAATGAGACACACAACACGATGTCTGACAGCAGCTTTGTGTGGAATTACTTCAAAAATTTAAACAATGAAGATGCAAATTGTGCGCTGAGCTGGAGGGATAAAATCCACTGGACTGATGTTTGCTGCGACATTTCCAGGTGAAAGCCCAAAGTTTCAAGAACACAGGATTCATACTTTATCCAAAACACATCTGAGTGAAATACTGCAGCATCTGATGGATTTACCTTCAGGCTGTGGCAAAAAGAGCCGCTCACTGAAGAAAGATGCCAAAATCACCTGAATAATCCATCCAAAGCCTCACTCAGAGTGAGTGAGAACTTGTTGTTAGATTTTTACTTTTTAACTTTGAGCGATCATAAACTTTATTAAGCCGACTATGTTGAACAGTGAAGCGCACACGGTGCGAGACATCTGCTGCGCTCAGCAGCCGCATGTGAACGCGAACGGAATGTAGAATCTGTTTCAGCTCAAGATCATGATTTTAAAAACACCAAATGACTTGATTTAACGAATTTCGTTAGTTTAAAATATGATGAAAGAGCCTATTCAGTCAGACAATAAGAGACCACAGACAGTTAATTTGGCATTTCATCCTCCATGCAGCTGCAGTGGAGGTCAAGCTACACACAGCATGTGCAGTTTATATATGTTCATTATAATGTTGATTAATGTTGAAATCGTGTTCTTCTGCCTCAGTAATAATTAGTAATACCACCAGATAATAGACTAGTGGTCATTTCCTCGAAATGTGTCATTTCGGGAAAACATGAATCCCTACCCCTCACCTCATCACATTATATGTGCCGATATTTTAATTTAAAGACAGCCCAGCTGGTAGATTATGAGTGTGTATGGTGATATGTGTTTTGTGTTTTGACACTGCAGAGTATCTGAGTCTGTACATTGACAAAGATGGACATTGGAAGTACATTGATGGAAAAAGAGAGACAAACACGTATGCTGTTGTTGTTTTCAATAACAAAAACATTATTGATGAGCAGCGATCACGTTTCTCTGCTTCATCATTAGTCTCCTTGTTTATAACAGAATGTGCATGTAAGTCATTTTTTATGTGATATGCTTCAGACATATTAGGACTAAAACGCTGCTAAAAAGCTCGTCTGGTGTATGTGTGGACCAGGCTTCAAATAGTTCAGCAGGTGATCTTTAGAAGGCGTAGACTCATTTATAATATAATATTTGATGGTGGTAAAATTATTAATGCAACACTTGTTATGTTACAACATCATTTATTTACCTTTATAAGAGATCAATCGACGCGTGCAGCATCGATTAATACACTTACGATGTACCTTAGCAGCTCTTCCTTACGAGCTCCCGCTAATAGACAGTTTGGGAAACACTCGCAGGAAAAGAAGTTTGTTTGCTAAAATATATCTTAGAGACCTTCGTAGGGCGCTAAGATACATCGAATCTGAGAAACAGGGCCCTGAGTGTTTCAGAAGCATACACTGAAAAAATATATGCTCCAAGGTTTCAATATCATCACAAAATACACATTTATTTGTTTCAAAACCAAATCTCTGTCGTAATAGTACACCGCCAGACTCTGCGCAGAGGATTTTCTGCGCAGAGTCTGGCGGTGTTGTCTTTCCAGTTCAAAGGACGGACCAGTTCTTTCGTCCAATCAGCGACGATTCATGTCGCCCGAGGGTACCTACCTTTTCCGTTTTGGTTAATGCCGTTGTGTTTTCTGATTTGCCGTTGTGTTTTCTGATTTGCCGTTGTGTTTTCTCTTTTGCCGTTGTGTTTTCTGATTTGCCGTTGTGTTTTCTGATTTGCCGTTGTGTTTTCTCTTTTGCCGTTGTGTTTTCTCTTTTGCCGTTGTGTTTTCTGATTTGCCGTTGTGTTTTCTGATTTGCCGTTGTGTTTTCTCTTTTGCCGTTGTGTTTTCTGATTTGCCGTTGTGTTTTCTGATTTGCCGTTGTGTTTTCTCTTTTGCCGTTGTGTTTTCTGATTTGCTGTTGTGCTTTGCACCTCAGGGCCACCGTAGATGACAGACAGCTGAAGATGAAACGTCCGGAAGGGATTAAACGTCCTTACTTTAGTTTTTTAACCGCGCTGAGCGCGCTGCTCCGTACGTCTCCCACACTCTCTCTTCCTGCTCTCCTCAGAGTGATGGATATGGGAGTGAACTGAATGCAGGCGCGAACTGTGAACGAATGAGTGAGTGAATCGTGGATGGGTGTGTGAGTGGGTGTATCTGGGGTATGTTTAGGTGCTACTATCCTGGTGCTGAGATCCAGGTTGTCACAAAATATTAGTAAGTATGATAAACACTCTGAAACAGAGAACAGTGCAAATAAGCTACAACTGTAGCGTTACAAATAAGTACAACATTTATGATGTAATTTATAAAGATATTCTCAGTGATCAGCAGGTTTTTGCTCATGTTTATGTTGGCTGTTAGTGG